>JABUQX010055778.1:0-15000 GCA_015478945.1 Trachelipus rathkii
ACATATGGAAGCAACATATACCTTCAACCACACACACAGCACATACAACACTCACACACTACACGAAACATCACCACAGCACACTGTGATCGAGAGTACAAACTTCTAAGTGACGTACAATTTTATCTGGTATTGGTTTTTTATATATATAGTAGTTATTTATATTTATGTTATATGATTATATATATATACATGCAGTATATCTTTCTTGTGAAATTACGTAAAACATGCTATAAACATAAAAATAGTAATATTTTATATTAAACTAAATATATACTTTAGAAAAAGCTAATAAAATAGCTGGCAATAATATGAATAATATTAAATAAATATTATTAATAATATAATAATCGTAATAATAGTATAAAAAGTACTTAAAAAAATAGTAATAAACCTACTAAAAAAAAAAACTTTATCTCTTAAGAATTTCTGAGCTCATGTAATACGAAAGGAGTATAGTAATTTATGATGTAGAGATCATTGAGATATAATCTTTCATTTGCAATTTAAGTCTTATACTTAAATAAGCGATAAAAATTATTCAATTGGAGTAATTTTATTAATGTAATAATTATAATTATATACCTCAATTCACTCAACGTACATATAGATATTTGCGGAAATCTTCAGATCAATCAGTTTATAAACTGCTATATATTCACACTACGATTTCTCCTCTTAGCAGGAATGGAAAAACTTAATTAGATAAACAATAGTCTAAGACAAGCTTATAAACAGAATAACACAAAGAACACACATCATGAAGAGAAAAGACACGCTGAGAAGCAGACAATATAAAATGGGGTATAATAAATACCACTTTTGTAATAATATAATCTAATAATTTAATATAGTAATATATAAAATAATAAAATTTATAAAACATATAGGTTTGACAAATACATAACTATATTGACTAAACAGTTACTGAAAGTCAATTACAGTTATAATATATAGGTACTAGTACTAGTAACTATATAGTAGTATATAATAGTATTATAATTCATATAATATATTAATACTATAATTTAATGTATATATACTTGACAATAATATAGTTTAACACATATAAGGTTTGACAAATATATTAAAGTTTAAGACAAAATATATAATATTTTATATATAATTATATACTGTATATATATTATATTATATATATATATATCATTATATTATTTTAATGATTAATATATATATATATATATATTTATATTATTATACTAGTTATAAATTATATATATAATATACTATAGTTATATTAATGCGTATATATATTCTGCCCTTACACCTTAGAATATTCTTATTATGCACACATTGCATTAAACTGAGTCTACTATAATTATATGCTATTTTAATTTGAGACTTTTTCAATTTCTCAGTAGTACTTATGTTATCATATTACTATTCACTATTCATCAGTTTCACCTTCTCAAATATATAACATTGACCTATATAGCTGCAAGCTCACTACACTGACGAATAGACATTGCAAAATCTCTGTGAAAGATTTCTCATGTAAAAGGAAATATTCTTAAGTTCTAATAATTATTTCTTTGAAATGTTAATATCACTTATGTCAGTATATATGAAGAAGTGGTGCGTATGAGAGGAGAGTGGAATACGAACACCAGTTAACTTATAAGTGCAATCTCGGGCCGCGATCACATGAATAACCAAAAGTATGCATACTATAATTATGTAGAGTAGCAAACGAATGATACGCATGAGTATATATAATTAGTGGGAATGGATATCCAATTAGTAGAGTGAGTGAGGGGTGGAACCCAGTAAGTGTAAGGAATGAAGTATTTATATTGCACGTAAATGATTACTTATAGTATATTTCTAGATGGATCAATAACTTTGAGATCTTGGCATAATAGGTTATAGTAATCGAGAGAAAAGGAGGGCGTCCAGGTAGGAGTATAGGCATCTGAAATGTGATGGAGCATATAGAAGACGTTGGAATAAGTTTCCTATGTGTCTAAGTAGTACTAATAACTGAGAACTGAATGAGAATGTACATTGAGCGAGTAACTTACAGAGAGAGAATTGGAATATAGATAGTAAAGGGGGAGAATTATATAATTTATATAATACTATATATTTATATCAGTATTATTTATTTTATAATTATTATATTGAGATAATAATTAATTATATATTGTATAAAATTAATACTTAATAATAACTATATATATTAATAGTTAAGTAATAAAGTAATATATATAAATGTATAATACTCTAGGAGTTTAGTAATTAAATTATATATATTAATTAAATATTATAATAGAGGATGTGAATGTGATAGATACAACTGACAATATTAAGTATATTGAATTATATAGTGAGTGTATATTGTATATAGTTATTATATAGAGGTATTAAGATCTATTCTGAGGTGAATATTAGAGTAATCATATAACTAGTATTATATATGAATATATTGATAAGATTATTAAGTGAGAAGTATTAAATATATAGCGTATACTAGTGATGTAAGATAAGATATAATAATAAATATATAAATAGTATAATGGTATTAGGTTAAATATCTTATAGTAGATATTAGAGTATTAGATTTATATATATATATATTTATCATATTATAATTAGTATTAACATAATACTATATTAATATATAATATATATATATAATATATATAATAATATATATATTTAATTTAGTAATATTAATAATTTATCACTATATTGATTAAATTTTTCTGTACGAAGTGAGTTTTACTAGGTATGTAATCAAAAACTATTTAATTCATATTTTTTATTATATATTATAAAAATTGTTGATTTTATTAATAATCAATATTAATATATGTACATTAACCGCTAGCAATAAACTAGTTATCGCATAGCTGTGAGCAATTGATGAGAAACGAATCTTTTCGTCACCAATACGTAACTGTGTAAGAAAGTATTTGGATATTATGACTATCAGTATTCTATCGACGACAATTAATGAAACATAGAGTGAATGTGCAAATGTGAAAATATGGAGAAGATTAGAATTTAACAAATATATATATAAGTATAACTTAAGAAATTCTCATTTAGTAAAGGTGTACTCACGGGTATTTCAAAAAATTTAAAATTAATTATAGACGGATTTTAGTATTATATAGATTGCATCATAAATAATGGAATGACAGTAGTAATGAGGGTAGTGAGGGCCGGTATTATACTCTTATATTATTATTGTAGCAGACGCATTCATATATACTATATATATATATATCTATACTCGGTACTTACTACAATACAACATGCGTACACAGTGAATTATACCTCATTATATATACCATAAATATATTATTTTACCGTTTCAACTCTTTGACTTGTTAGGAGTTAAACTTTTATGATAGAACTTTTGTTTAGTAAAAGTTCTGTAGTAGTTCTATTTAGATCGCTAATAATTGACGGCTCAAGTGAGTCTGATGTGTATAAACCTAAATCTAGCTAGCTCATAACCAAGTCTAAAATATTGATGAAACTTGTAAAGTAGTGCAAATAAATTAATCTAATGCTACGAGACAATTGGCACATAAATTATAACAAGTTCATACATTGGAAATTATTATAATATATAGTATAAGCGCAGTGTAATAATTATGGTAATATTATTATATATATTATATTTAGGCTTCAATATTGTTTACTTTAATTAGATATTTCGTCTAATGCGTATAACTTTTTAGCTAAATCTATAGTATAAGTATATTCATATTACTCTTAGAAATGAAAGAAAATTCTATATAAGTAATTTCAAGGCACAATTTTACAAAACCTATCTAAAATATGAAAAGAAACCACACTATAAATATATGTCTATTCATAATGGAAGATTACCAGAAAGTCAAGGATAAAGGTGATATAGGTATGAGTTCGTGATACTTTAATGGGAATAGGACTGTGCCATCACGTTTAGCTCCATCCAGTTTTCAATATCGTATATTTTCCCACATTTGTTTATAATATAACAATCAGGTTTGCCGCCGCAGGCTAAAAGTTAAAATCACAAAGGGGATGGTTATAAGTATAAATGTTATATATGTCATATTCAAAATAATAGATCGTAGGTTGACTATTCATTGGCTGTATTAATTCTCTAGTATAGCGTGTGAGAGAAGTATGAATACACTACGTGAGATATGAGCTATTTAGTAGTTGGTTGATATAAGAGAAGTTATCTGATAGATGTGGAAGAAGACGACGTGCTGATGATTCTTTTTTAACTCGGGGCGCACTAAGGTGCATGGATAGAACAGGAGAATGGAGAATGAAGCACTGTGGAGAAAGGGAGAGTTGTTATCTATGAGAGAGAAATGAAATGTATATGTGGTTAGAGAGCCAACTATATCGCTATATCGGTACTATAGCTTCAACTAGAATTAAGTTTATTCTTGTATATGTGAGATACTTATTCAGAGAACTATATATCGGTAACATTGGAGACCTGGATAAGATCATGAGTTAGAAGACAAATGTATCTCAATAACTTATAGGCACGCAGAGAAGTGTGGAGGGGATCGTTGACTTTATGTGAGTCTGAGCTGAAGGTCGACTTACCAGAACGATAGATAGCGTTCGTAAATAGACGGTAGTGAAATGATCTAAATAAGTAATATAGCGTGATGCGCGGGTATTCAGATAGTATTTTATTATATTATAAAATATTAAAAAGTTAGGTAAATAATTGGATCCCTATCTAATAAAATTTCAAGATATGATTGAACTCAAGCATTAGGTTTAAGATTAGGTTAGAGTAAGATGTGTGAGATGGGCGATTATGTTGAATTGATTAGAATAGGGATGTGAAATGAGGAGAGAGCTTGAAAAGTTTACCATGTTGCGTCACAGATTAGCAATAAGATTATCTAGAATTAATTAATATTATGATAATACATAGTAGTTGGATGGAGCATCTCAAAAAACCGAGTGATTCAATTTAATTACACGAACCTAAAGAAGATGACTATGAGAGCAAATTAACTGAACGATAGATAACACTAGTTAAAACAACATGAGACTCATCATATAGAATATCATGGCAACATGGACTAGATCAACTATAGTACTGGGCTGGTTGGTTAATATTCATCTGATTATGGTTAAAGAGCATGTTAAATCTGAAACAGCGACTCAGTGGCAATGATTGATTAAAGAGAGTATATGTATAGTTATGTGAGCTTACTCACTTATATCTCAGTGGTGTACGACGACTTTAGCATTGGTGAATGTAAATGACTGTAATTATGAAACAATGAGCTTTTTGGATTGGGTAAACGTGGGGATGAGCGTGGACAGAGATTCTCTATTGAAGATTCTCTTCCCTCCAACCCTTGAGGAATATCATAACCTAATGATACTCAGCAAAATTAATTACATTCTTACTAGTATATCTTATATGTAAACTAACACTGTACTGAATGAGAGAAGTATGTATTATCCTATTAGAATATAAACATTTTGAGTTTCCAAAAGTCAAATTTGAGTAATAAAATGATGTGAGAAAGTATGAGTGAGACTATATTTTGGTGATATTTAATAATATTATAGACTTTGTGTAAACATACTAGACTGTTTATAACAAATTATTGAACATATGAAACCTTAGTATAATCATTTAACTATAAGTAGGTCAGTTGAGATTTGACGCAGTAATAAAAGATAAGTACAAAATATATTTTATTTCACACTATTTTAATATTATTATATTTAACAAAGAAGTAGGTATATTGATATTAAAATCACTAAATAATCTGCCGTGAAGAAATTGTAAGAATATATTTACATAAATATCATATTATAAAGTTTTAAGAACTAATGATTATTAAGTAATAGCAAAGAACATGACAAAAGTTCGGCTTATCAAAAATAACGACTCGCGGAAGAAATCTAATAGTGCACGTAGATGTCATGATCTTCTATTTTGATAATATTTAGTGTCTTAGTACATTTATCAATGATAGGCAAAGATACGATTAGATAAAAGGATAGATACCAAAGATGGGAAAAGGATAGATACCCAAGATATCCATATGAGCTTGTTCACGAGCCATAATAAAAAATAATTTCAAGAGTGTATATTAGGTAAAGATAGTAATATGAAACATACTATCACTTATTAAGATGGTGATTGAGCTATATTAGTATATGTATCTATTGTGTTATAGTGTAGTTAAGAAGGGTAGTAAATTAATAGATGATATAATTCAAAATGAGATTAGAGTACTGATAATAAATTAACTGTGTTTAAATAAATTAATATATTATTTAGTGAGACATCTCAAATTCAGTGACCTGTCTGAGGGCGAAGTGTAGGGTGGTACGTGCAACCGAATTTCTCGTGCGATAATCACACCTCCTTCAGGATCTAATCTGCAGCCTCATTAGTCCCCCTCCTCCGGAGCATATCTCCTCCGAGTACTTATTACTCTCTCATCTTTGTCCGCCAAACACTCGCTATATACCTGCAACTGTTGATTATGCAATCCAACTTCTCAATACATGGTCTATACCCATCCCTCTCATGATAAGACTTGTCTTCTTTCACACAGTTCCCGCTTCATATCCTAGCTATCTCGCACATATAGGGAAAGTATATATGTTCGCGAGTGCATTGGGATGCAGCGTCTCTTCTTGGTCTCGGGCTGAGTGCAGCAAGATCCTCTGGTGTCTCTCCTAATCTTCGTCGTGCTTCACATCCCGCCTGGTAACCCGCATCTGGAACACTATGAGACAACTTGTCTACTATGAGCGTGTGAGCTCATTAAGAGCCAGTAATACCACATTTTCTAGCTGTATATGCGCTGCCATGAGATAGATAAGACTCAGCTAGATGCCCATACCTATCCTTAGCATATTACATCCGTTGAGAGAGTGCGTCGTTGCTATTTGAACTCACCTTAATTGCATTGGGGCGAATCTTAAAGAGGCAGAGAATTAATTCAGCTATTATGACGATCGAATGTTCTGACCGCATTAGCGGAATAGTGGAAAACAAAGAACAAATTTTACATTCCAGATTCGCATGTTGCGCGTAGTTTTGAAAAATGTAAATTTTCCAGCATTGGCCATATTCTGCTCTCTCCTGAATCATTTGAAACAACTACAATCAAAAGAAAGAGTGTCGAACTGGTATATTCTACTTAACTATAGCCTTGACCACTCATTGACTGACTAAACGGCCCACAAATAACCGAAAAGATCTCAATTATGTAGTACTAACCCCTTCATGTGCTCAAATACTGTATGCCAATCTATTTCTGTATGGGGGGGGTGCATCTTCGCTGTGATGCGCTTATGCATTCATTATTTATACCCACCTAGCACTGACGTATTCACACCCATAACAACACCGTCTGGTTACGTCAAATCTTTTTCATAAACCAAATAATCTTATTACTTTAATAACTTTACTCTGTGATATAAGGTCCCACCTATGGGAACATCTCCTGTATATACCTCATAATCTCTCTATATACTGTACGTATAAGAGCTATTACCTTTATTAACTAACAATAAGCTTCCTATATATTTTACCTGTATTTTTCCAGACCGACCAACTACTATAGTGTCTATTATTCCTCCTTCATAGTGAACCTCTATTTATTAACCCTCCCCTTTAACCATTAATATAGCCATGTACCCCTGAAAAGTAAATATATCTAATATAGAGGTCTTTACTTCTTTCACAATACTTACTACCGTATATATAATAGTTAGTATACGCAGCTATCGAGTCTCCCCCTGTATACCTTTTAAAGGGTGGAATATTTCTAGTCTATGTGTGAAATGATCAGTAACTTACACTAACTTATTATAGAGTAAATACAACGAACAGGCTACTAATATCTAAATCCGTATCTGGAACTCACCTTTATACCCTATCCTCTTTACTTGTCGCTCTTACCTAAACAGCCCTTAACGGACTGTACTTTTCTCTTTTTCTGCTGTGTACGCGTTCGCTTTGAGTCACACCGGTCTTACTGGGGTTTATTTATACGTCTAAACCTCTTTTAGTTTCTAACGCTACATTTTGTACTTTGTCCGACTATCCTAAAAACTCCAGCCCTACCCCCTATACCTATATACTCTCAAGCCCTTTACCCGTGATTCATTCATTCCCAGCACAAGGGCAGTAATATTCGTTATACTGAGTTCACCCGCAACACACAGTAAATCATTATTCATACTTCTTCCGCGTGGGGGTACTAGGTCGAGCATTCTACCCCATAATCCCCTAACACAATAAATGACGTCAAGAATTCAACAAAACGCGAAAGAATCATATAATACATTCACCATTTATAATATTATTATATATATCGATACCTAAATTCCTCTATTACACCTAATTATTACATATAACTTATATACTAATATATACTACATTTATCATCATAATTATTACTGCTAATTATATATATAAACAACTCTCATTCATAATTATAATTAAAAATAACATTATAATTTGAAAGCCACTTAGTGGACTATAATTTATTAGCTAACCTATAATACTATCCCTTATAGCTCTTCTAAATTCTCTTCTCTACACAATATATATAATATCTATTATTATTTTTATAAAGATAATTCTATACCGATTAATATATTGAGAATACTATGGTCAACTCATAGTTAAAAACAGATGTACTCAACTCTTCCTACCTCATAGTGTCGGAACAAATAAACGAAAGGGTTTGCTGACTAATTATGATCTGCCCACTATAAATTATTATACTTTGAGTATTCGAGTGCCGCACTCAATACAATCATAATATCATTCTTAGCATAGCTTTTATGGCTACCTTTGCTTATTTATTTATACCCCTATTGATTATATAAATTAAGCCTACTTACTTTAATATTTATTCATTACCCACCAATAACATATTTCTGTTAAACAATTCTTGCCCTCTCTAATCATTAAATATTTTAAAATATATTCCATTTTTCCCTAATTAGTCAACAAATAATCACATATATTATATAATTAAATAGTAAATATATTACTTATCACAAATTTCACCTTGATACTCCTCTTATTATCACTTACTTAATATTTAATAATTGATCTTTTCTGCTATTAATAAAATATCTAATTAAATTATATAATACAATATCACATATCCATACATACTTATTTATCCCTTTATCTCATCTTCATATAATCTTATTTTTACTCCAACAATGCATCTTTAGTAATTATGAGTAAACTATAACTATACTATATCTTGGTATTCCACAACCTCTATTACTTTACACTAAACCTTAATTTTATCTAATATAAATAAATCCTCCTGTGTTAAAATAATTTCTCAACTTTATAAATACATTAGTATTACATCCCTTTTCTATACTGAGTGATATTTATAAATACACTCTCTTATCTCTATATCAATCAGTATATTGCACTTATTACCTCCCATATAAGCACGTTCCCCTCCAAACATCGTTAAAAGACTGATATAGTAATATTATTTATATCCTATACTATCTAATATATTTCCCTCTACATATAATCTTATTAATATATATATATAAGTAAGTTACACCGTAATCCTAGTCTCCTATATCTATCTACCCTTATGATATTAGGGGGACTCTAAATACATTAATCCATTCTCCCAATGCCTTTGGTAAATCACTTATATTACTATTACACCCTCCTTACCAACATATATTCTTTAATATAAACGTATTTGTGCATGCATTATATGCTTTCAGTGCTACACATTATCGAACTACGTATTTACACTTTCCTAAAAACTGTAATGATTAACTCATTAAAGAAATTTCCAACTTTCGATCTTATTTTCTCCATTTAGCAATGGAAGAAAGGACTTTATGGTTACATTAATGTTGAGTTTACTCTGCACATAAGATTACCTGTTAACTGGCAAAATCTTAAGCAAACATCACATTAAACTAAGAGAAATTATTTAAAATGAAATTGGAGCACAAATTAATTAAATCTTACAATAAAAACTCAGTCTCTAAACTCTTTACAACTACTGCACTGATGAGACACTACTTTTCTTTTTAATGACTAACTTTACAAACAAATAGATGGTATGTGAGGTCAATAGTAATTGGGTCATTCCCAGCCACAACTACTAGGCCACCGATTTACTTTTGCTAATGCATTTCATTTGCTCTATCACCTATTAGTAAGTCATCGCTTATCATAATAATAACTAGAGCCTCTAAGCCGTTCCCCCATTGGTTTTGGACGCACTTTTTATTCTAATAGAATTTTAATTGTAGTGCGAATCTTTTGTCGATGACTGTTTTTTAATTTTCTAAAATCAAATTTATCATGGCCCACATGGACTTTAAATTCCATTTCTCATACCATCTCATCTTGTTAAAGGTAAACCAAGCCAGTCAACTGATCCTAACTTTAATTCCTTTTTAATATATAAGTTATCACATTCTCCCCCAGAGTACCTACCGCACATCTTTTGGCATATTTCTTCAGTTTTCCTATTTACTTTATAAAAAGCTCTAACACTTACCTACTTTAATCCTTCGTCCTCATGGTCATCTACATTCCCTCCTTTTCCTCTCTCTTTAGCTGCTTTCTCTTTCAAAGTCATTGTACACTATTTCTTTCACCAGGAATTGCTATCTGAGGCTCTTCTTTTGCTGAAAACCACACATTAATGGAGTCTTCAGATCCACTTTTTAAACCCAATCTTACGGAATGCGATAATCTTTATCAGAGTAATTGTGCATTCTCTCGATGCTCTTTCACGTTCCTTCATTATCTCCGCATTCGTCATAAAAGCTGCCCCCTCTTTTGATCTTTCAAAATCTCCTCAGTAATCAATATTATTGTAATCACATGCCTTTCTCCATAGATCTCCTTACTCCATCATATTTCTCATTATTGTCAGAATTACGCATTATTCGTCTCTCATATAATGCTCTCTCATTATATATTCACCTGTCTATTTCATACCTTTTCTATTATACACTTACCTTTTTTCTTGCGACTATATTTCTTTTATCTGATAGAAATATAGATACCTGACCTATTCCATCTCCCGCAACACCATACATATATATATCTAGGCGATATATATACTCACTCTATATAAAATAAAAGAATAGAATCTTGGCTATAGTCTACTTATATCTCATATCTTTTGCTGAGTTTGTGTATTTGTTGCTAATATTTTTCCTCAGTCTTCCCCTTCTTCTCCTACAGAAGATGATATTAGTGATCCCTCTTCGTGCCCTGTTACTCGTCTTTCTCCCACCGTCTTCAGGAGGCTGGATGGAGTATTACCTCGTCTCCGACGACACGACCACTCCTTTCAAGCCTCCATATTCATAATTGTACTTTTGTGATACATTATAAAATGTATTTATTATTAATGCCATAAACGTATTTTCTAGATTTTTATCTGATTTTTAATAGATTGTGTAGCATTATATTCTCATACATTAGTTTTTCTTGTGTGAATATTTCAGTACTATATAACTATTATTCTCTCTATTGTAGCTGAAGAGTGACGCATACGGTGACGCGTCGAAACAGTAGACATGGCACGTTCTTATTATTTCTGGTAATGGGCCAGGAGCAGAATTTTGCTAGGCAAACTAAACGCCTTAAAACTTTCTCTGTATGTCGCTATGGCTGGGTCTTCTTAGTTCATTACTAAGAACCACGAACCGACAGTCCGTGAGTTGCGGATTAGATTCTTTTCACATATGCAAATCGGTAAGCAGCTTATTATGACACCAACTGCATATCAAGTTAAGATATCAAGAGAAAAATAGTCGAGTCACAATTATTTGAATCAGACTGGAGGAATGTCTCTGCATTAGAATCTTATTTTTTCTCCCTATTGTAAATCTCTACTGATGCGTACCTTATCTGCTGAGGCGAAGCTATTACTCTAGAGTCTATGAGATATTCATATTACATCTTCTCGAACAATCAATACCAAATGCGCTAGTAATCTTAACTCTGAATGATTAAGGTCTTCAATTCACCTGGTTATAATTTTATCTCTTTGTACAATGCTTCCGCGTTAAGCTTTGTATAATGCTCCTTCTACCTTAACATTCTTTTAAATAATTCTTTTTATGCCTGTTTCTCAGATTCTACTCGAATTTAACTCAGTTGTCTACATTCGATCTTATCTTGTGTCTCTCTTACATTTCAACACTTCTCTGCATTATTTTTTCTAATAACTGTTGATTTTCTGGACATCTTCGAGTACTGTTTGCTGAGTATTTAATTGTAATTTAACTTTAGCATACTTGTCTTCTCACTCTCATAACTATCTTTGAAACTGACATACTGTGTATTAATATATTGCATATAAACTCAATCATTTTTATAAGCTACAAGCAACCAAACCTCAATTTTCACTTTTGCGAGAATTCGTTATCCTCGTTGCCATATATAAATAGGAGTCGAGTTCTGGTTTGTGACCACTCATTTTAATCATTTAACTTTTTCTCGAGACTGTCAATAAAATAATGAATTTGCTTATGCATTTTAGTTATTCTGTTTATAACAAGCATAAGTTTATAAAGTCAACTCAAATGACTCGAGTATCAGCTACGATTATTTGATAGAAATTTTTAAATTTTTATATATATACGTATTTTTCTAAGTATTCAATTTCTTTGTTTAATTCTTATGGACACTAGATGCTTGGAAATTTTTGCTGTATGTAAGAATAGGTGGTGGATGTGGACGTTAGGTCTCTGTGATCTCGTCCATTAATTCTCTAAATACAATGAATATACTAATTTTATTCAATACTTCATTAATTTATTTTAAAATGTCATTGAATTTCACAATTATTGATTATTATTATTATTAATACATATAATTAGTACTTATTCAATTTAAGTATTATAAGTCTAATTTATATATATTTGAGATTCATTTGGTTATATATATAATTAAATGCTATACTATCTATTATATGTATTTTTGTTAAATGAGAGTAATCTATATTATAATTCTTGATATCTCATATATTATATGTGAAGTATCATATTATTATTGAATATCATTATGTGATTGGATTTGCTAGATGTGTCATGTATCATTAAATTATTGTGTATTATGGCAATTTCTTATTGAATTATTAGTGTGTAAGAATCGTTGAGTTGATGTTATTTCTCTATTAGATATGTGACAATCTATGGAAGATTTATTCATTATATTAATTGATTTTATTTAATTAGATGTATTGAGTTTAGGGATAATATCAATATATTTTTCATCATTATTATTCTAATCTTTTATTTATTATTATTTATTTTATTTATGATTTCATTATTTTCTGAGTGCTTATAAAATTTTTAAAATCTTTAAACTGTATAGGGTAACAATATTGTATTGTATGTTTAATTAATGTTTACTGATAGATGGTTCGTGGGTAGAAACCGGAAGAAAACGTCTGTATTACAGTATAGTGCCTAAGAGTGATTTTAATCAAAGTTGTTATTATTTTTGGCCCTGAGACTTTGCTTTTTCATAGTGTATATTTACATGTATATATCTCAGTTTATTATAAACGCTAGGCAGAAACATCGCTATACGTCATTACACGTTTTGAGCACACACTATTCAATCAGTTGTGATTTATTTAGGGTGACTGTTACTTGAGTTGCTAATTGATATAATATATATTCTTTTTTTATTACGCTTTATTATTTAAATTTAAAATATAGATATCAGGCTCTGATTAAATTATAGATGTTGGGGAGTGAGTGAGTAGAGCGTATGTGAGGAGCGGGTAGTGAGGGTGTGTATTATGGAGGGTCGGGAGGTATGATAGAATGGGTGCCCAAGTCAACCCGGGGACATCTACTCAGTACTATGAATTATATGAGCGAACATATATAGTATATATATGAATTATATATATATATATTATATAGTTATATTTGCTATAGTTATACTTTTGCATAATAATATGTAATTCGTATCTGTTTATTGTCGCTGCGTCAACTTTTTCAGATACTACGATGAGAGCTTGTACTTTATTAGAATAGTTGTGATACTGTCTCATAATGTATAATTATTATTGTTGAGCGTTTACCCTGTATTATATTTTATAGAATTATTATTCACTATACTGAATTAATATATTTATAATTACCTAAAGACTCTGAGAATCAGTATATGTTACAAATATGAATTTAAAACCGAATGGTGGAGTTATAATAATTCAATTAGTTGATAAAATAATTATTGTACTAAGTTAGTTGGTAGGACAAATTAAAATATTGCTGGATGATAGATGTTATCCCAGAATGTGAGATTAACAATTCATGACAAGGAAAAGTTATACTTTAAATAATTGTGTGGTGGAATCATTTCTGTTTAAGGATAATTTATATTTATTGATATATAACGATTGAAGAATTAGAAGAGACTGCGTGTCAGAAGCAGAAGTAAGGATGTCGAATTGATATAATTTCAGAGGAAATTATATCAATTTGAGAATATTCCTTTACGGACAGAGGGAACAGAGTTCTATGAATTGTTAATCTTACATTGTAGGATATTCTTAAGTATATCATCCAACAATATTTTAATTTGTACTACCAACTAACTTAGTAAAGTAATTTTTTTATCAACCAACTAAATTATTTTAACTCCGCCACTTAGTTTTAACTTCAGTCTGTAATTTAAAGTATTTGTCAGATTTACTGATTCTCTGCAGAGTCTCTAGGTAATTATAACTTTTTTATTTTGTCTAGTGTTGTGTTGATTTTTTTCTTCTTTATGCAAAAAACTTTGCTGCAATATTATCATTATTTCTCACTTTTTAATTCAAATCTTATAAATAATTTCCCTTTTATGTTACATTTATTTATATTTTAAATTTTCAAATTATTTTGTTTTTTTTTATTTTCTTAATTTTTTAATATTTTAATTTTAGATTTAGGTTTTATTTAGAAATTACATTTTAACTATTGTATATTCGGATATTTATGTTT
>JABUQX010055778.1:37500-39738 GCA_015478945.1 Trachelipus rathkii
TTTCAGATATCCATTGAATTTAGTATTTTGTATATATATATGATATATAATATATATATATATATATTATATATATAATATATATATTATATATTTATATTTTGGTTTATTTATTTATTTACTTAATTATTTATTTCTTTATTTATTTATTTAGTTATTTTTTATTTATTTATTTATTATTATTATTAATTATTAATTAAAAAATTTTAATTATTATTATTATTATTATTATTATTATTATTATTATTATTATTATTATTATTATTATTATTATTATTATTATTATTATTATTATTATTATTATTATTATATTAATGGATGGTTGTTTACATATATTTAATTATTATTATTATTATTTAATTATTATTAATTAAATATTTTATTATTTATTATTAATTATATATTATTATTATTATTATTATTTTACTAATATTATTATTATTATTATTATTATTTATTATTATTATTTATTATTATTATTTATTATTATTATTATTATTATTATCACAAATATTGTTATTGTTGTAGTTACTATCCCCATTATGTTATATATTATTACTATGCGTTATGAAACAGCATTATAGCTATTATTTATTAGTAGCATTCTTTTTGATTATTTTCTTTATCATAATATTATTTTATCTTATTATTATTATTATTATTATTATTATTATTATTATTATTATTATTATTATTATTATTATTATTATTATTATTATTATTATTATTATTATTATTATTATTATTATTATTATTATTATTATCATTATTATTATTATTATTTTTATTATTAAACTTTCGTTTCCATAAAGGATATTTATTTTTCGTTGATTCTTTTTAAATTTTATACCAAATATATTTATATTATATTGCTTTATTGAGAATTAATAATAATTTTAATTACCTCAACTTTAAATGAATAAAATAAAAAAAAAGCAATTAATAAAAAAGCATAAAAAATAATTATAAAGGGAATAATAATTATTTACTCAAGTTACTTATTAATTAATATTTGCTGATAAATAAATCAAATGTACAAAAATTAATTAAAAAATAATTTTAAAAAAATAAAGCAGAATAATAAATACGCTAATTACCAACCTACTTATCAATTAATGAACTCTGAGAATAAATAAAATAATGAGTAGGTTCATTATGTAGAAATAAATGAGTAGAATATTAATTATTATAGTAAGAACATGAAAGACAGGTTTATTTTCTTCATTTTTCATTTTTTATTCTTTGAGACAAAGAGAAACTCTAGAATAAAAAGGAGATTAAAAAAAATTGCAAAAGAAAGAAAGGAATTAAGGAAAATAAGTTGAAAAATGAAACGTTTTTAATTTAAAGTGAGAAAACTAAGGTAAAGGTTGATAATATATATATATATATATATATACTATTAATATATGATATATATATATATATATATATTATATATATATAATATATATTATATTTATATATATATATATATATATTATATAATATATATAATATATATATATATATATATATATATATATATATATTTATATATATATATATATATCTATTATATATATATTATATATATATAAATATAGAAGAGAGAGAGAGAGAGTGCAAGAGAGAGAGAGCGAGAGAAAGAGAAGAGAAGAGAGAGAGAGAGAGAGTATAAAAAGAGATAGTGAAAGAGAGAGAGAGGAGAGAGAGAGAGGAGAGAGAGAGAGAGAGAGAGGGAGAGAGAGAGAGAGAGAGAGAGAGAGAGAGAGAGAGAGGAGAGAGACAGAAAAGATTATCATTAAGTGGAACTGAAATTATAATTAAGAAATTTTATAAAAAAAAAAAAAAAAACTATTTCCAAGCCTTTAGCTGTTCCAACCTATTTCTAAAATGTTGCTGTGCACAAGTCCAAAAGTTGAAAATACCCTTTCAACATTAGCAGTTGATGAAGTTGCTGACAATATGCTTATTATTTTATATATGACCTTCTCATCTAATTTTTCTTTGAGAGATCTGTACAAGATGAAAGGAGTCACTGCCTTGACACTTGTTAAACAGAGACTCAATCAAATAGGGTAAACATTTTAATGAAATGGAGAGAGAATTTGGCTCTTAATGTTTATTCCATAAATTTAAAACTGCTTTTTGAATGAACTATCTCTCCTTGAAAGTACTGTGGTCCTGATATTCTTGGGTTAAAAAATTATATGCACATAAGTGAGCTTTCTGTTACGTGGCCTGAAACTGGATATG
>JABUQX010055779.1:2500-5000 GCA_015478945.1 Trachelipus rathkii
GAAGGTGTAAGAGATGAAGGCAGTCCAGAATCTGTAGGTTGTATTGGCTGCTTTTTTGAGAAATACATCGTTATCGGTAATTGACGCTTTTGCCTTTTTAGCTCACCAAATATTTCTTTTTTTTTCTTTTCATTTCATTATCTTAACAAATGTATATGGTATTTTTATTTTATTTTTTGCAATTTTAATTTTAATTTTATCTTTTTAACATATGTATTACAGAATTTTAATTTTATTTTTGTAATTTTGTAATTTTAATTTTTCTTTTATTATCTTTTTTGCCAACGCGGTATAGCAAGATCGCCGTTCTTAAAACCTGCGTTACTACGAGGGATGACTCGGTATGTGAAAAAAATATCATATAAATGAACCTTCGACTCTATACTTCGAAAACTTTAATATGACACACAATATTTCACACTTGGACGGGTAGCTTTAATGCTGCTAGAACGGGGTTGGGTGAATATTTTTGATTTTTTTGGAGACTTTTTTCTATTTATTTTTTTCATTTTTTTAGGCACAAATTGCTTTTTTAATTATTATTTTTATAAAATTAGTAAATAATCCTAATTATTGCCTAATTAATAATAAGCTTAGTAAATATAATTATTATTTATTTTAATTAAGTTATTTAAATGATATATATATATACTATATATATATATATATATATATATATATATATTATATATATATATTATATAATTATATAATATATATATATAATATATATATATATATATATATATAATATATATAATTTTATATTATAAATTAAAATCATATATATACTATATATAACTGTAATAATATCTGAGTACTCTACATTTTATTTATTTCTTTATTAAAAATTGACTTGAACAACGTTGTAAATTTATTATTATGTAGATGAAATGATACTTATCATTATTAAGGTAATAGATAGATTAATTAGTTGTTACTAGGCTTTTGGTGGGAAAATAAAAAAATAAAAAAAATCATCTTTTATTTTATAAAAAAAACATTCGTACCATTTTCTCACTTGGCGTGTTATGATCAAACCTATTAAACCAATCCTGCTTTAGAATCTAGACCTGGGGATAAATAAAATTTATTATTAGTATTATTAATTATTATTATTATTATTATTATTATATTATTATTTATTATTATTATTATTATTAAATTATTTTATTATTATTATTATTATTATTATTATTATATTATATTAAAAGAAATTACTTTAAAGTAGAAAACCTACTACAAAACAAATAATATTAACTAAACCTGTTTAAGCAAAAATTTTATAATTTTTCTAAAATAAGATTTCCATAATTTTCTTACTAAATGATTTATTTTGAATTTTGAAATGTTGTGGTGTATGGAAAATAAAGTTGCTCTCCATGGTTGTCAGAGTTAAAATCGTCATCTTTATCCTCAACACGTATCCGCTATCTGAAAAAAGCTGTTTAAACTTCTGAGACCCGTCGAACTTATATAAAGTTGCGTTCCAGAAGCCCGACTGCAAGGCCCGGGCAGGCAAACACATGCGCACAATGCATCGTTTCCAAGAGCCCGTTTGCGCACTTCTACGTCACGTAAACGTCATAGTCAGGCGCCCGTTGTTAAATCCTCGATTTCGGAAAAATTAATAAAAGGGCGGGCTTGGCGCGGAAGAATATTTGTTTACAAACAAATCTTTTACAAAACAAGTGTCGGACAATGGGGTGACAAAATTGTTTAATTTTCAGTTAACTTTTATACTAAGGACTAATATATCATATACATTTCAATAAATAGATACATATAAGTATAAGAGTCATGGGCGTAGGCAAGATTTCATTTAGGGGGTGGCAAAGGTTTGAGTGATATTATATATATATATATATTAATATATATATATATATATATATATATATATAATATTATATATATATTAATATATATATATTATATAAATTATACGTTTGTAATTAATAATTACTACTTCATTATCTATCGATTGATGATCTTTTTCAGTTTTTCCACTAATAAACCCTTAAAAACGTCGTCTGGCAAAAATATAAGGTTCATTTTTTTATTTCGCCAAGATTTAGGGGGGGGCAAGTGCCCCCCCCCCCCCCCCCCCTTCGCCCCTGACAAGAAGTATTGTTTTCAATTTCCAGCTGATCCGACGGGCCCGCCCGGCCGTTTCCAGGTACTCAAAATTTCCTGTTCTCTGATTGGTTAATGTAATTTCTTTTAAATTCAAAGCGTTTCTCAGTCGATTTTGCACAACGGGCTGCACATCCGCCCGCACTCCGGCTTCTGGAATCGCAGCTATAGTATATTCCTTTTTTACTTAATAAATTTATTGATTCGCTTATCCAAATTTTGGCTTGCAGAACTAAGAGCTCACAGTATGGATATGACAAGATGACAGATACTTCTAGAGAGACTCCACTTGTTAATCAGACAAGTTTTAAGTAGAAAATAGCTGCGTTTCCAGAAGCCCGAGTGCAGCCGTGTGCAAAATCGACTC
>JABUQX010055780.1:0-10000 GCA_015478945.1 Trachelipus rathkii
CAGTGTGTATATGCTATATATTTACAAGGATGGTAATGTAATTTCTCATTCAGGTAAAGTTTGCTTAACGTTAGTTAACGGATGCGTGGGTCGTACCTGCTCTATACCAATTTATTATTCGCTACTTATTTAATCCGTCGTTTTGCACCTAATCTGGAACACGTATCGGAGTGATGTACTATTTTATATAGGTCAAATTCCTATATATATTATAATTATTCTTATATATATATATTATTTAAACGTTTTCTTAGATACACATATATAGTTTTACAATGTAGAATTCCTGGAATGTATTCAAATGATATTTTAGCAGCACCAGATGTAGCGATGGATGATCGCTTCTTGTTATTAGTATAACCTTTGCTTTTGACATTTATTATTAAAGTTACTTTTATTAAATGATATTATTAGTATCTAAAGCTTCATCAGAAATAACGTAAGTACATTCTTAAGTACAGTATTCTTATCAAATAACTTTATTATTTTAATTTTTGTTTTTAATTGTTTTTGGTAAATAACTTCTATTTGGCTTACAACCCTATATATATTTCTAGTCCCATCGCTGCAATTTAGATTGCATTTATGTGGTAACTTTTAATTATCTAGTGTGTTAATTTAACTTTGTCTAATACAAAAACGTCATAAATAATTATTTCAATGGTCATAATAATTTTGATGTGCTTTCAGTTATAATTAAATTATGAAAAATGAAAGTTTAGTGTATAGATATACTTTTTACCATGCTTGAAAAACATAACATCTCGATCGGGGACTGGTCTGGTAGGGAGTGTGAGATATATAATCATACTAGATCTACCATTACAAACCATTGCACTCTCTCAAAAAGCTAATTTGTTATTCGCCCGGAGCAAAGAACTATCTATTTCGAAAGTCTTGTCAGAGATGAATGAATCCTTTTTGTTTTATAACATCATCCTACTTGGCAAAAGAGACGTGTACGCTTCATACTCAAGCCAGATGATCGAATCGTTGTGTTGTACCGCAAAAATAATTTTCTTATCAATGGGTGCCTGTTGAAAGGCTCTTCAAATTTCGATCTGTATTTTTCAGATATTCTAAAACTTGCATGTCTACTGACAAAAAGATCTCTGGCTGAATACCTAATATTTTCCCCAAAACGAAATAGTCCTCTCTTGCTTTGCTCATAGCTCGTGTGCCAGAGCAATTTCAGCTCACTGTAAGATCTAGGGGTAGATAGTTGACAGTTCGGTGGCAGCGCGTAAGGAGTAATACTCTTTACGACTCATGTCTTATATTCTACTTCATGGTTCATGCTTGACTTGATTTGTGACCACCCTTCTATTTGAAATATGGGTGTGATGTTCACTCGTGGTGCATTCTATTGCGCCTCTCGGTGCACTATTTTCATTTTCCAAACTGAGGAAGTTTTCAAATCTTTTTTGAAAACTTGAAAGACTCAAATGTGTATCTTTGATTGAGAGCAGGTCTACTCAATACGTCATACATGCCTTCGATTTAGATTTTGCAATGTTTGTTTCTACAAGTAATCAGATTTTGGAAGTAATTAACCATAATAAAATTACATTTCACCCTGAAGACCGATCAATTCGAGCGAATTGAAAGTGGAGTGGCCAATAACTAATCAATCATATTTCACTAATAATTCTTTTCAGTTGATTCTGAAGGTGAAATTCTAGTTCCGTCATCCAATGTTTAGTTTACCTTGTTGTTTCAACTCGCATAACAACGAGTCTTACAATGAGCTTTCCACCGAGTACGAACATACAAAACGAACTGGCAGTAAGGCCTTTTGATTATTGGCAGATTTTAAGTCCGACGCATTTTATCACAGGCGAGACGCTTTCCATTTGTAGTTGATTTTTGAGCCAAAATGTAAAGGAATTGTTTGATGCTTTTCGCCTATGATCCCATTGTTTGACAAGTAAACTTGAGTATATAAGCCGCATTAGAAGTTTCTTAGAGAGCTCGACCAAAGTTGATTATCCTCAAGATTCGCTTCTTGTTTTGAAAGACACTATACTGATTTCTCTGGATATTGCTGCCGTCATAGCTCATGTGCGTCAGTCCTCTCCAATACTCATCCATATTCAGTGCTTTTACAACCAACTGCATTGGATGAAGACTTCACAAGTTATCACTACGTTTGCTTTAAATAATATCGATTATCGATTTTTTTTAAATATGGCCATCCCTTCCTGAGTAATCAATGTTGAATTTCTTCTTCATGTATGATTGTTAAACTGATAAAACCGCGTTGGCGTACAAACTTTCTATAGTTGGCTTTCGTCTTCCGCTGCATTAAACGATCAAACACTACGATATCAAAAAGATATCTATTATTTCACACACATTAACAATAACGTATAATAAATAGATGATCATTATTTTAACTCACTATATAATATTATAATATATATATAACGTGCTAGTATTATCTAATTAGGTATAGTAAGTACTAATATGTGGCGAATTTTAAAAGCTCAACATCTGTAATATCATTTCGTATATGATATAAATATAATATACTCTAATATAGTATACTTACTAATTCAATAATACCTGTATATATGTATTATTATATATATCTCTACTATAATATTGTGCGTATTTTATATTAATAAGTATATATTATTTATATATATAATTTGCGATTGGAAATTAGTTAGCAAAGATGTTATCTCTATTTCATTGCTACAAACCGTAAAAATGTTAATTATACGAAATTTAAAAGTAAGAGGAGTGTATATATACAGCATTCAACTGCACTCTGTGCAGTATTATGTACTTATTCTGTACTTCAGTACAACCTTAATTTACTTGTTTTTTGAACAGATATTTTTTATCTTATTTTTAAATACGAAATTAAAACAGATACTTAAGTATACTGTATTGTTTACTTAAGTACTTATGATTCATATTCTGATGTACTTTAAAAAGAAAAATGTAAATGCTCCTAATTCACTTTTATCTCAACACCTTGTGAAGATAGGGATAGGGGCCAAATTTAATATTTTATTATCTAATATAAGAATTTTTATTTTATAAAATAGAGAAAAGTTATCCTTACAGCCATATTTTGTGAAGTAAGTTAGTGGGCTGAGGAGTGAAATATTATCATATATATATATATATATTATATTTAATAATATATATATATAATATAATATATTAGTATTATATATATATATTATATTCTATAATATATATATATATTATATATATTATTATATATTAATTATATAGTATTATATATATATATATTAATATATATTTAATATATAATTATATTATTAATATTATATATTTATATATATAATATCTATATTAATTTATATTAAATATTAATTAATTAAAATATATATATAATATATATATATATAATATATATATTATAATATATATATATTTATTATATATGTCGAAAAGCTTTACTAATTAACGGCCGGTTATTTTTTATTTTTTGTGAGTTAATCATATGAGATATTAAAGGATTATATAGTGCGTTAACATTTATACCTACATATTAAACTGATTACCCACCATATATATTAATATATATATTATATATATACTATATATATTATATATATAATTATATATATATATAAATTATATATAACATAATATATATATTATATATATAATATTATATATATATATATATATATATTATAGATTAATATATTATATATATATATATATATAATATATATAATATATAAATTATATATATATAATATTATATTTTAATATATATATATATATATTAATATATAATATTCTATTATATATATAATATAATATGTTATATAATATATATATTATTATTAATATAATATATATATATTATAATTTATATATTATTTATTAACTATATTGAGTAGGTACATGTCTGTTATTGCCTCACACACTACGATGCTGGTGATATGTAATACATTTTATTATATAAGAAGATCTCAACCTACCAAGATCGTAACATATATAACCAGAATTTAAACACTACTCATATCACAGATCGGTGTACTGCGAAAGTATATATAAATATTGGAGTATTGATTATACGTATATAACCTTACATGATATATAAGATATACGAATCAGTTTTATCTGAGAAAGTAATTGTCTTTCTACATTCTTTTAAAACGTACTAATACTAGTGGTGAGTATATACCTTTTTTTCGAGCGAGGAATGCGTCTTGAAGAAGCATCCTAACAAGATACAAAAATTTTCTAAGCGGTAGTGAGCAACAATGATATGATCTCACATGAGTAAAGTGTGCACTTATGATGAACAGAACTTGATTATTAGATTGGGGGTGTGTATAAGCATGAATTTATTGATGTGTAGGATGTATCGGTATCGTGCAACTTTTGTATTTGAATAGTTTATCGATACTACTCCATCAGAGATGGTTTCGAGTCCAAATATTAAATGGGAGAAATTCTGGTCTTGATAACAGTGACATACTTTGAAGATTAGAGGATCACCTTAGACTGTGACGCAGCAGTCGACGGCGTCTGCTTCGAGCTGTCCTAAGAATTAAATAATTAATTTCTCTTTTTGTTATATGATGGTTCTTGCTATATAATATCGCCGAAGACTAGCTTTAAGAAGATCTTCATATAACTACACTTTGTCGAGTGCTCTGAGTACGATGTCCTCACTGACTATCTTATAACTGTTATTTCTATTATATCAATATGTATATATAATAATTTATTTTACTTTATTTAGAAATAAATTATATATTAATAAAATAATAATACATATCATACATATATATACTATATATATATATATATATATATATATATATAATATATATATAATATATATATATATATGTATATATATATTATAATATATATATATATATATATTATATATAATAATATAGTATAGTATATATCATATCTTGGGAACAATGTACTATACTCTATAGTAAATTTTGTTCCAGTTAACTATAGGAGCAAGTTAATGTATATATATTATAAAATATATAAAATTTGCTTTATTAGCTGCTCTCGTGAGACCAGTCGCGATAAGATCTGCCACACAGAAATGCTAAAATATATAATATATATATATATTATATTATTAATATTATATATTATAAATTCTTATATATAATTATATTATATATTATTATATATATATATATATTAATATTATATATATAGTATATATATATATTATATATTAATATTAATTATTAATAATATAATTATAATATATATATATATATATTATATATATATACTATATAATTAATATTAATATATATTAATATAATATATATATTATATATATAATATTAAATATATATTATATCCTTGTTAATGTTTCATGGTATGGATTTTATTTTATATTTTATTTAATATAATTAATATTATCGTTTAAGGCAAATTATTCGTGATTTAATATTAAATTTACATTGGTAACACTTTATAAAGTTTTTTTTAAATGATTTTAAATAATATATTTATATATATATTTTATCGTAGACACTATCTTACTGAGTGCATTTTCCAGTTATATCGAACCAATATAGGAAGGTAGTGATAATTAAAGTATATGACCCAGATTGCGGATGAAGTGATAGGAACGAAGTTCCAGTTGACATATGTGAGTCATATACCCAGTATACTCATGCTAATTATGACATTAATCTAATTTGTATCTAATACTGATAGTTATATAATGAAGCAGATTATTTTTACTTATCATAACTCCCTCAAACTGAGTATATGACCTACCTATACCTAATATCTACTATAATCACTATAATAATATATATATATATTATATAATATATTATTATATATAATATTATATATATATATATTCTAATAAAATATAATATAAATATATTATTATATATATATATATAATAATGATATATCATATATATTTATATTATATATATATATATAATATATTATTATATATATATAATATATTATGTATAATTATAATAATAATATATATATATATATAATATAGTATTAATTATAATTTATATATATATATATTATATATATATATATATATATATTAATATATATTATAATTATATATATTATATGAATATTGTATATTTCACTCATCACCATCTATACTTTACCAGTCTACATGATTTTCATGAAACTATATAACAGTAAATATCTATCATTTAGAATAATATATAACTGTAATGAACAAATCGGTTAAATAATATAACTTATACATGAAAAAATTATGTAATAGGATCGGTGACCATAATTTATTACATATATATATATATATAACCCAAATTTATAACTTTATAAATAAATAAATATCTTTTAATAAAATATATACTACATACTCGTTAATATTTTATTTCATATAGAATATATACATATGACATTAATCTAGAAATAAAATTTGAAAATAAAAAACGTTAAAAAAATAAAAAAAAATATCGAAAATAAAAAATTTCTTGCATCATGCTATTCATGTCTAATATCACTTTATATATATATAATATTAATAATTCTTCTCATGATATGCATTTACTATAGTAAGTTTGTTTTTACGTTTTTATATTTCTTTATAAGATATACGCAATATAAAGATAAAACAAAAGAAAATAAGTCATGAATCGACTGGGGCAATGGATATTAAAAGCTTATATTAATTATATATATAATATATATAATTATATTATATATTATATTTATATATATTATATATCTATAATATATAGATATTATATATATATATATTATATATATATATATATATATATATATATATATATATAATAATAGAATATATATTATTATCACTATTATATATATAATAATTAATATATATAATATTTATTTATAATATTATAATATTATATATATATATAGAATATATATATATAATATATATATATATTATATATATATATATATTAATATATATATATATATATTATTTATATATATACTATTTAAATATAATACTATATATATATATAAATTATATTATATATTTAATATATATATATAGATGAATAATAAGTAAAAAATTCACTACTTATATTAACTTACTTCTTATATTCTATTCCATCCCAGGAAGAGATTCTTTACCATCTCTGTTTCAAGCCGCGCAATAGCATTCTTTCCTCCAAGACTATTCTCTCTACTGGCACTTAGTATTATACTTTCATTCAAAGGCTTCACTCTAATATTTATGTGATAGACTGACTAATCTATTTCCAGTAGAAGTCCTTACATATACACCGATTTATCGCCATTAGCTTCTTCTTAATTCTGGTCTTATATCTCTCCCTTGGTCTTACTAGCCCTGGTGGTCCATTCCCATTCATTACTTTCGGTATTCTTCATCTATACTGCTGCCATCCTATATGCCAGATGTGTCCTCACACCTCTCATCTCTTATCTACATCATTCTATTCAGTTGTATCATCTAATATTATCTTCACCCCTATATCTTTTTTAATTACTTCATTCCTTATTCTGTCTCTCCTACTCTTTCTAATTGTTTTAAACCCTCATCTCCGGCGCTTGTATTCTACTCTCCTCTCTACTCGTTGTTGTCCATGTTTTCCCGCTCCGTTCGATGGTCGGTGAGTTGTCGGAGTCAGCATGCTGTTGGTTATAAATCACTTTTTTTTAACCTATACTCCTGAATGTGTTCTGTCCGTTTCATTACTGGGTATAATTTTTGGGGTTTCATCATTCGCTTTCATAACTAATCATACTTTTCATCCTTCGCCGTAAGATCTTCCCCCTTCCTCCCCTTTGTTAAAAACATCCTCCGAGATAATTGCAGGTACTTGCGGCCTTCACTTCTCCTCTACATCACCATCATTCTCCAATCCCCTTTCGTCCGTCGTTCTCTTCCCTTCTACTAGCCCGACTTTTTCTCTCGAGTCGGCTCACCTTCTCTCTCAACCTTCCTCTCCAATGCTTTCGTATTTTTCGGTCAGATGGTCCATCATGAAGATACCGCTCATATTATTACAGCTTCCAGCATCTCCTTTACTTTTATATCGTTATTATTATTGCTTTGCCCCACCTTTTCCGGCACCTTTCCCTCTCTCTCCAACACTTGTTCATCAAACTGATGATTCTCCCTTCAGCTCCTCTCCTCCCTCCACCACCAACTCCGCAGCCACTCCATCCTCTCCTGAAGCTTTATACCCTTCTTCATCTTTTTATAGCCTCTTCATATTCTTCTACCGTTATCTCCTCCTCTTCCTCCTCCTCGTCTGATCTGCAGCTTCTTCTTCTTGTTCTCTGTTTTCTACATTTAGCAGATCTTCATAGTATTCGGCCCATCCTTTCATTTCTTTCTTCCGGTCTCATAAGAATCTCTCCGTTTCTATCTTTTATATTTCTAGTTTACACTTTTTGGTTTTCCATACGCCTTCGCCATCTTAAATAGCTTTTTCTTCCCTTCGCCCACATCTCCCGTTATTTCTCCTGCTCATTCTCTCTGTCTCCATCTTTTTGCTCTCCTCTTTATTCTCTCTGCTGCTCTTCCTTGCCTGTACATAATTCCTCTTCCTGCGCTGTTCTTCTTTTCAGCACTAATTCATTCTTTCTCTGTTTTTTCTTAATTGCTTTTTTCACTTCTTCATTCCACCATGGTGTATGTTCCTCTCCTAGTACCATCCCTACCCATCTTTACCAAGAGTTTTCTCTGCCACTTCCCTGATGATATCCTGCAAGTCTTTTCGTTTTCTTCTCCATTCCCTTAGGGTTTCCTGCATTTCCCGTTCATAAATTTCGTCTCGTTTCTTGTTTTTCCAACTTTCTCCATTCTGATCACTGCCCTCTTCTGCTGCATTTACTCTTCCTCCCCTCTTATCTATATCCGGCACCAACAGTTCTATGATGCAGCACTCCAAGGACACCTCCCGGGATCACCTTTACATCTTTATTCATCTTTTATCCGAGACTATCATGTAGTCTATCACCGATTTTTGATCGAATTGTTGCATTACATGATTCCATCTATACCTCGTAAAGAAATGCGACTCTCTATGCTTGAAAAACGTGTTCATTATTTTTAAATCGTTTCTCACACAAAAATCGATCAACGCCTCTCCCTCCATGTTTCTTGTCTCCTCTCCAAATGGTCCCAATACTCTCCATCTCTCTTCTCTTTCCTACTCTAGCGCTGAAATCTCCCATCAACACGCAAATCTCCTCCTCCTCCTCCATCCCAACCTCTTCTTCCATCAATTTCATAAATCTAGTTTTTTCCTCCTCTGAGTGCCCTGTTGTGGTGCATATATCCTGGAATCTTCCGATACTTTATCCGGCCTTATCTCAACACGCACATCAATGCAACCTCTATTTATAATTTTTACTCTCTGTATACATGGTGACAGTCTTGGTCCCACTATAATTCCGACACCATGCTTTCTTATTCCTTCTCTCACTCCACTATACATCAGAACAAATCCTTCTCCAATCTATTTACCCTCTTCGCATCCCCTCACTCTCATCTCCGCCATCCACAACATATCTATCTTCCTCTCTTTCATGATATCTATTATCTGCTCCTCTTTTTCTCCATAGGTACCCACATTTATGTCGTGGCACACCTATAATTCTTTAAAGTGTTTTCCTGTTTCCTAGTCCGTAAATCTCGCAGAAGTCGTCGTTTAAAGTTTCGGTCCGGCTTCCGAGGCTCGCGCTTTGGAGTTTGCAGCAGTTTAATTTTGGGAAGCGGCTTTGCTAGGCTATCCTTACCCTAGCCATATCTCCTTAGCCAAGGACACCTCCTGTTGTCCCGTTGCCCGGGTTGCACGACGGGGATGGGGAGTTGGTCTGTGCACCCCAATATATATATATATATATATATATATATATATATATATATTATATATATATATTATATTATATATATATATATATATATATATATATAATAATTATATATTATATATATATATATATAATTAATATATATATATATATATATATATATATATATATCTCACCCTCA
>JABUQX010055780.1:25000-57500 GCA_015478945.1 Trachelipus rathkii
AATATGTAATTTTAATATTTATATGCTATAATTTAATATAAATTTGGAATAAATATTCAAATTTAATATATATATATATATATATATATATATATATATATATATATATACTGTATATATAAATATATATATATATATATATAATATATATATATATATATATATATATATATATATATATATATATATATATATATATATATATATATAAATAAAGTTCGTACCTCAAGGGCATTGCCTTATTCTAGTAAGGGAACTTCTCTAGGTAATTGCTACCTAGCATCCGGAGAGGGGATAGAACCAGGACCCTTACTTTTGCGACCTTGTGCCAAAAATAAAAAAAAAAAACAATTGTTAAAATGATTTAGAAGATATTATATAAAAACTGGTATGTTTCTTTAATATTGCTTGACAGAGTCCTTTTATATTGCGTATGTGATGCTGATTTTAAGGTTTGGGGAGATGACCGAAGAGAAAAAATAATAATTTTTGATAAAAAAATATTGTGTAAGAGGTAGTGTAATAATATAAAAGAAGAGAAAGTTCCCTTCTGTTGGTCATTATTTAAGCTCTGTTTTGTATAATAAAGATCTCTCTTATTAAGATAGATAGATTATTTTAAGCTCTGCTTTGTGTAATAAAGACCTCTCTTACACCTGTTACTTCTATTATATATTCACATCTATATTATCTTCTTAATAAGATCTTAAGCTTTCTTTAAGAGCTTCCTAAGCAAACTACTACATGTCTGTGTATATGTGTGTGTGTCTATGTATATGTATTTATGTGCGCGTGTGGGCTTCAGATAAATATGAAAATAAACATAATATACTTTTAATAAGATTTGACAAATTTTTTATTCTTAATTGAACTGACATTGAATACTTATGGGTATGATATATTTACTTTTCAATTTGGTTTTTCATACTATGCTTCGCTTTATGTGTTTAATTTGACCAATTTGACAATTAAATATTAAAACATTTTGCTACGTTTTTACAACAATATATCTAAATATAACACCATATCTTATACTACTTATCTATATATATATATATATATATTTAATTAAAAAGAGAAAAGAATTTTATTTTTTTACTATTAATAATATTAATAGTTTATGTAATTATCTTTACTTAAAATAAGTATTAAATATTAAAACATTTTGCTACGTTTTTACAACAATACATCTAAAGTATAACTAAAGTCTCTCATCGAAAATTCGAGAAATTTTCTCTGACATTTCGCCAAATTAAAATTTTGAAACTCACATTTGATTTTTATAATATATATATAATATTATATATTATATATATATATATATATATATATATATATATAATATATATATATACGACTTCTTAATTATTTCACTTACTCTTACCATTACATAAATGATATACATAGGAATAAACTCATCATATATATATATCTACTGGCTACTCTGCTATTATTAAAATTTAAATCATTATCACTATTATCGACTATTTATTTCTTACATAATAGCTTCACTACTATGTAGACTAATAATCAATTATTATCTACATTCAGAAACTTCTACTACAAACACCATAATAATAACAAAATAACTAATTAAGATACTTTCCTCACTATTTAATTACCTATTTTATTACAGGCTTACTCCAAATAACCTTATATATAAATAGTAAATTTATATTCTTCTAATTCTTAATATATCCTCCTCTCATTGGTTTTGTTAAGTAAAAAATTTAATCACACAACTTGGCAACCACTTCTTAACACACTTTGTTCTTCACCACTGTCTCTTCAGCTCACTCGACCTTCTATATACTCTTTGTTGTGCTAAGAAAAGAAGCTCCACATGTGGGAACAACTAACAACCTGATAAATGAATGAACTAAATTAATTTGTAATAATAATAAATAATCTGTAAATCATTGCAATTACTGAAAAACAGTCTATACTCTAAATAATGAGCCTTAATAATATTAGAAAGAAGATGCAGAAGATTTAATAAATCATTGTGTATTACACGTCTGTGAAGCAACAGAAATAAAACGTACCGTTACATTCATGCCTTCATCGTACTCTCGGAAAAATCTTAGTACGCGTCAACTTACATATTTGACACAAAATTAAAATCTCGAACTACACATTTCGATGTTTATAATATATTATATTATATTATATAATTAATTATATATATATTATATACATTTTATAAATATACTATTATATATATATATTATATATTAATTATATAATAATTAATAGTATATAATCATATATAATATATATATATATATATATATAATTTATTATTATATTTAATATTAATATATATATATATATTATATATAATATATATATAAGTATATTAATATATATTAATATATTATATAAATATATAGATATATATTATAATTAGATTATTATATATATAATATATATATTAATCATATATTAAAATTATAAATATATATTAATATATAAAGTATATTATATATATATCATATATAATATAATATAATTATATATATATTATTATTTAAATTTTAAATATTCTTCCAATTTTGCCGTCGACAGAGATCTTTTATCTTTTGCTACATTACTAATTTGTGCTACACTATTATATTTTTTAATCTATGAATTTATCAGTAATCACATGTCTTTATTATACTTGGTATTATAATTTTTTATTTTGCGATAACAAGTAGAATGAATACTTATTCGTTCATACAATTTCCTTTTTCTTTTTTCAGCAACTATATGTCTTTCGAAATTACTTATTCAGGTTTCATTATTTTGAAAATTTTATATTCAGTTACTGTTAATTGTGATGAGTAAAAGATTACCGAACAAATTATTACTGTTACTGTAACAATATACTAACTACTTCAGAATTGAACGATATTAAAAGATTAAAAATTATAAATATTTTTTATACTTTGATTAATTTTCTTTTAAGTTATATATGCTTTATCGACAACTCCTCTTTTCACCCGACTGCTTTCCATCACAATTGACATAAATTCTAATGCATCCTACAGCATCAGTCTGTAGTATTAGTTCATCTATATATATAATTTTCATGCTTACTTCACTTTATTCTGTTCATTTTCTCCTACATTAAACATTCTTCTAATTTAGAATTCAATTTCAATCCTAAGAGGCTTATTTAATTCACTCATTATAAACATATGTACTAGAATTTCCTTCATCAATTATGTTCATCGTTAATTAAATAGCAAATTAACCAACTTTAGTACATTTGATAGGTGAAGTCACAGGGGTTATCTCGGTAAGTCCATATAAAAGGTTCTATGGAAACATTACTTTACATTAAAATTAAAGTACTAAAGGATTTAAAATTTAGGTTTAGTTAAACAAATGATTTCTGCCATGGAATTCAAAAAGAATTGGAAAAATTTTCTCGGTGGTTACATGCATTAGTATTCTTAAAATGGTTGCTAATATTTTCAGCAAGCTTTCTTCCATTAGTTAAACATCTGTTTGAGACTTAGTTATTGCAGTCTGAACTATTCCTTAATAGCTGATAAATTTCTAATTGAGTCACATATAATATCATCCAATTCCTTGATGTGGGCATTGTACTATTTATACCTTTTACATCAGGTTAATTAATATATGGGTATAGACGATTATTAAGAATGTTATAAGATTTACCCTCGGTTCTCTAACTGTTTCATTATATATAATATAATTATTATAATATTTTAGAAGCAAGATCAAATATTTTTTTGGCGTAAAAATACACTAGGCACTTTTTTCTCTTTTTTTCCTTTATATTTATTTATTTAATTTTTTACCATAAAAAAATTTTTCCTTTTATTTAGCTTCACAAAAATAGGTTTTGCATATTCTTTTCAATACTAGTTAGGAGTTTGAGATAAGATTCTAAATACTATAAATCTAGATGATATCACACTTACCTATCTTTAGTTGCTTTAATCTACTAGTTTTTTCAATTTTTGAAACTTGTTTCTTCACTTATTTCTATTAAAATATATTTCATAATATGATTGATAACACAGCTTACTGAGAGCAATCACATTTAGATTCTGACGTTTAACAATTTTCTACCAGTCAAATACACTCATCTTCTGTCTCATCAGTATTATAGTATAAGTAAAGTATATTATTGTGATTAGCTTTTGAAAGTGTTCATTCAGTAAGGTAGGATTGATAAGGTTTTTTACCTTCTATTTCATTATTTAAGATACTAAGTTGTAGCGTGTCCATTATTTGAAGGAAGAACTCCTGAATACACCAATTATCTATTATCACCTTTATTTATGATTATTCAGGAATTTTAGCTATTACGTACTAACAAGGCTTGTTTCACATTTTATTCTCCTATTCAATAACCTCTTAACTAGAACTAATAATATCATTTATTAAAACAATTTTTTGTAAAAAAATATTTTTCCTTTCTTTAAGCATAATATTAAGAAGTAATCCGAATTTACTAATCAATTTATTACTATATGAGTCTGTGTTGTGTATATTTACAAACTGACCGAAACGTACCAGGATCTATACAATCGAAAAGGTTTTTCACAGAAGAATTAACCTCTCATGCAACTTTTCAAGAATCTTTGCTAAACTATCTACTTCAACTTTTTTGCGATATATTAATAAATATATGAGGGTTTCAATCAATAATCACGATGTTGACATGTATAAATGATTTCCCAAAATTTTATTTATCAATAGTAAGTCGGTATTCTATTATACAATAATAATATTTCATCTTTTATACAACGTCTTAAAACCGATTTGAAAAAGCAAATCGAAGTTTGCTTGTTAGGAGTCGGACAGCAAGTAAGACGCACTGTATTTTAACAGCTTTTTAGAGCTTATTTCTATTTGATTTATAATTGTACTTTACTTAAATGTATATTAATGATATATTATACAATACTCACATTTGTAGTATTAGTTTCCATAAAATCTATTTCTAGAAAAAATCACCAAGCACATATTGGCAATTTGAGCATAATAACATTATTATAAGAAACATTAATATCTGAAGGGCACTTTCAGAGGATATATATACTAAATACTCATACACAATATCCACGTTTAATTCACTCTTCAATAGTACATATTATATGGTGTTAGTTACCAATAATATTTATAGAATATTATTTTTTCCAATAAAGTTTTTCGATTGAGTAATCCCTTCGGTCGCAATGTTGTTTACAATAACAAAGAAATAATAAGTAATGCGCAGAAAAGTAGTAGTTGCCAAGAACTTGGAAAAGAACAGAAAAGAAAACTGAGCAAACTTAATTAATTTTTTCTTTACGAGAATGTTATATAACTGAAAGCTTATGTATTTAATTTCAAGTCGATTGAAACAGATAAGTCGATAGGCAATTAGAACATCGAGGTAATCTCAGAGTTATTGTATAGTAACACACAATTACTAAAGATAGCTAAGTTCCCGCTATATATGCATTTACATGATCATTGTTGAAAGAGCTCTTGAAATTTAAAAGATTAGAGACACTATTATCTTTAAAGACGAGAGAGAAATATAATTCGTGGCATTTAACTTTCTTTGGTCATACTTACTAGAGAGTATATATCTTCGTAGAGTATCTTTTGAATATACATAAATTTCTGTGAAGAAATATCACGCAGAATTACTCTATCAGCTAATATTGATCTCATTGCCGTTCTTTAGTTGTTCTTATTTTGGTATATTATTAACATTAATTCAAAAGAATTGTAACAGATATTCACATATTCAAATTGGTAATAATAGTAAATTTAAATACTGACATATACAGATGATTTGGATATGAGCGACCTTAAGATCAGTTAATGAAGAGAATTCTAATTTATTATATATTTTTAGGCTACTAAGGGAAGAATAACATCAGACTAATTTTTTTTATACCTACCTGTAAGATATAATAAATAATTTTCGTGCTAAGCTAAACCACTCTGTAATCATTATGAGGAATGTATTAGTATAATATATTATTAATAATATAATATATTAGAATTATTTTGACAGGTGCTATATAGCAACCAGCCACTATTTTTCTTTATTGCTTGTATATAATAATCTATTTGTACCTAGCCTTTTTATAATATATAATTGCGCCTAGAAAACGATCTCTTGAGAGCTTTTACGTAGAGTAGCTAAGTTCAAAACGTCATAATGGAAGTAAAAGTATAATAGATGCTAGATTATCCCACTGAAAGTAGGTGATAAACTCCAAACTTAGAGTGATATACGCAATACATATTAATAGTATGTAGCATGATGTGTATAATGGTGGCGAATCCTCGAGAAGAGATTATTAGTTTTTTTTGAGACGAGGTGTTACACTATTAATCATAGAGTGTTGTGGTAATAAAGGAAGGGAGGGCTATTAGTAAAGGTTATGGATCGAATAGAATACGAAGAATGAGTGGAATGCCGCTACTTCGGAAATGGTGTGATTAGAGTTATGAAGGACAGTATACTTACTATGATGTTAGTTTATGTTAGATTGTGTTATTTAAATACAAGCTGTATCAAAGTGGCATGAGTAAAATATTTAGGGTATGTGTTGGATTGATTGAAATCGCGTAACGGATAGTGCAGAGTGTAGTAGGACAGTTATGTGTAAATGGCAGGAATGGTTAGCTATTGGTATGCAATTAAAGTCGTTTGGTGAATGTTATAAAAGGACTATGAGTCTGGAGTGCGTTAAGTGAGTATTATTGCATGAGGGTATGTTGTTTACCTGTGTTTTTGTAATATAGAGTTAAGTATATGAGAGACTATGGTCTGGATAAAAGATATGTATTAATTAGATCTATTTAAAGTATCAAATCGTGATTCAGTATATGGATCAATATCTTTAGGAGGCGTGCTAAGCTGAGTCGAGTACCGCAATGAATTTGATAAATACACGAGGTGTAGTAGTAACCTATTTGCACCACCCGGATTGGCTCGAATGGTGTGGCTCAGCAAAAGAGATAAACGGCGAAGTAGATAATGAAAAAGTAAATGATTATTTGGCAGGTTAAATAGGAGTCTCGCGGAAACATAGTACTGTGCAATTTCTTGCAAATTTTCAAGTACAGTGGAAAGGAATGAGAGAGGTGCAACGGATCTGATTAATAAAGCGGCAAATGTTATTATGTGTGAATTGTGTTAGGAGTTGCAAGAACAGTATAACGCGACCTGGCTGGGAGACCTCGAAGAAAACGGGATTGAGTCCAGTCAAAAGATGTATATGTCTTTATGACCAATAGAGAGAAAATACTAGATATTTGGTACTATGAAGGCGAGCAAGCAAATGTGAATGATATAATAAGAGAAATGGCGTAGGGATGTAGTAGGGTGAATATGTGAGTTGTAGGCCAACCTGGACTAGCGGGATGAACTCCATTATACATTGACGATTTACATAAGTGAGTTATACATCCAGTCGCTGAGTCCGTGAAGCTCTAGGAGATTATTTACTGACTGCGACGAGTTCTTATCATAATTATGGTAGAGAGGTGCGAGTAAGCTGGCTATTCTTTTCGATTATGTCTTATACTTCCACCACTGCTTTTCTTATTCGATTACTTGTACGTATATTAAATAGTAAGCTAATTACATTCACCTTAATGTATCGGGGAAAAAAGGTAGATAAAGGAAGAATGAAAAAAGATAATATTAAATTATTATATATTATATATGTATATTATATTATATTAATTAATAATTAAATATATTATAATATATATATTAATTATATAATATATATATTATATATATTAATATATATATTATAATATATATATATAATATATTATAATAAATATTTATTAATATATATATATATATATATATATATATATATATATATATAATATATATATAATTAATATTTATCTATATATAGATATATATATATTAATATATAATATATATATATTATAATATATAAATATATATATATTATATATATAATATTATATTATATATTATATATATATAATCATTAAATTATATATATATATATATAATATAATAATATATAATATTAATATTAAATATATATATATTTATGAAATGAGGAGAAGATATAGAGAGAGGAGAGAGATAGAGAGGGAGAAAAGAAGATGAGAAGAGAGAGAGAGAGAGAAGAGAGAGTAAGTAGAGAATGAATAGATAATAGAGATGAATGATAGAAGAGAGAAGTAGAGTAAGTAATGATAGATAGTATAAGATGAATATATAATATAGTAATAGTAATATAGAGATATCGTATGATAGATAAGAAATAGATGAATATAGTAAATAGTTTTTACAGCCCACTTTCTCTCCAATGCTGGGAGTAAGGTGTTATCATAGCACGAGGAGAAACACGAGGAGAAAAGCGTAATAAAGAAGCCCTCCTCACATTCCGCCCCTTTATAGGAATTTATAAGATGAGATCATCAGCAGAGTACAGAGAAATACACCATGAGATTGATACACACGGGACGCGACGGACCTACTATGGATAAGGACTTCGTGAGTGGTGAAAGGTCTAATCTTTAGGGCTTCAACTGTTTATGAGGATCATCAAATCATTTACCCCTCTACTAAAGGCGTTCTATGCGGACATACATATTTAGTGTCACCTTTTTCTTGCCTCTGCCAAGAACATCTATATTTTTTTTCTCCTTCAGAGTTTAGCTTCCTTTACTATCCTATTACAATCAAATCCTTTGTTATTTGGTCTCCTTCGGGTTAACCAGTCGATCCGATTCCACGCCACGTCATAAACTAATCATTTCAGCTCACAACAAAAATATAATAGATTTTATTTTAGTTATCTCTACTTAAAGAATTTACCTTTCAAAGACTTTGTAAGCTTGCTTCTGAACATACATATAACCTTGATCGGAAAAACAATATTAACAAATATTGCATATTTAATTTTTGTTTCCATCTTTAAAGAAATAAGATATTTATTAAATTAAAAATAATAATATGTGAAGGTTGACATTCTTTCAAAAGCGTACAAATTAATCAATTTAAAAATTTATTGTCATTAAGTTTCTTTTGCTTTCTTATAGTTTCAGTTTTCAAGAAGATTTATATTTTTCTTCTTAGCTTTTCAACTTTCACTCAATGCAATCCAAAAGATTTCATGTTATATCTTTTATTGGAAAAAATTGAATAATATATATTAATTATATCTATATATATATATATATTATTAAATTATATTTAATATATATATATATATATATTAATATATATATATAATATTATATATTTTATTTAAATATTTAATTATTATAATTTTATTAATCATTAAAATACATAATATATTTTAAATATAAATATTAATTTTAGAATAATATAATGTTTCCTTATTTTAAATTATATTAAAAAATATTTATAATAAGTCTATAATAAAATATATAATAATTATTAATAATATAAAATTAAATATAATAATAGTTTTTATTCTACTATTAATATAATATTCCATTGAAATAAAATGAGTGAAGAAATGCAGGTATTCTAGGGTTTTTTGTGATGCAACAAGCGTATGAACAGGATTATTAGGGAACTCTGACAGGTGTTTAATTATAGTATTATAATATATAAGCGTTGGAGTGAGTTAGGCTTCTGGAATGAAATTCAAAAGTATTGTTAGATGAATTAAATGTTAAGTGTGAAGAATAAAATGGAGTTAATGCGATATAATTTCTAAATGTTATGGATAGGCTAGGCTAGCAGAGATGTGATTTATTGTTCATTGGCTAGTGTTATATTATTATACCCTTAGCGTCGAATAGCGTACTCGAACGAGACATCTGAGGTAGGATATCAGGCGGAAAAGGTCGTTAAACTGCTATATCGTAGGAAATGTATAAGAGTAGGACGGGAGTTCAGCTGCATTATGCTGTACTGCCTGCGGATGAAACTTATGTCTAATTTGAGCGAACCTACAACATCGATGAAGTTAGCGCTGTCTGGTAAGTTCGAGCGGAGGATGTTCTCTTGGCAGGCGAGTGGTTCCGGAACACAGTTTACAGCTAATGCTAGTGACGAAGAGCTACGAGTTCAATAGTAAGTGAGGTGGAGGAGCAAGATCTCGTGCATGTGAAGTAATGTGGTGGAAGGATAGGATGAGTTGATTGCCATAAAATTTGATTCCTTTGGTGAAATCCAAAATGAGGGCTAGGACTATTGATGTTAACTATGGTTTTTGACATTAGTGGCTAATTGCAACACAGTTATATATTATGAATATTATATTGTAGTGAAACAATAGAGATGAAAATGAAGATATTGTTTTATAGTATGAGTAATAATTTCTGTACAGCAGACAAAATCTTAGGGGCTAAGATAAGATGTGTAGTAAATATACTGACTACTCGAAATGTGGCATTTACTATAGAGGAAGGCATGAAAAGTCCACAATGTATAACTAGCAAAGTTTATACAAAAAGAAGATGTATTAGACTGGTAAGGAGATTATATAATGTTTAATAGAGATGAGATGAAGTCTATTTGGCGTCTGGCTAAAAATATCAGCCACCTATATTAGCAGACTTGTACTTGGATGCAAGCGCGTCTACTAGATCAAGCCCAGGAGTGGATATATAGGCAGGAGAGAGAGATAGATAATTGATGATATTTGTTTAGGATCAGTCAAAAGATTATATTCGAAACTCAAAAAGGATTAGTGATTGTAACTTGACCAGTGGCAGAAACTGACGTGGTGCACGAAAGAGTAGGTGGAATGATTTGTTTACGTTGGCGTTTTAAGAGGAGTGTTTTGGGTGTAGGTTATTTGTCAGCTGGTTCACACGTCACTCAGATCATGTCCCTTTGATCGGTAAATAAACTACATATCATTGAAAATGGACCTTGTCAACCTATGGGAAGAAAATTCAGGTCCGTCTCGCTGCACTCTTTTTTTCTTTGTTACTATTTGGTAGACTGAGCTCCTCATGCTAAGGGTTGAAAGGAAGGGGTAAGGTCGGGGAACTGTCTCTCATCCGACTTCAATCATGTCGCTATATAGAAAGGTTCTATTTCATTCAACGCATTTAGGGTGTACCTGCCTCATTTGACAAGTCGTGACGTGGGCCATGCAGAATACGAGCATGTCTTAATAAAAATGTCGAGATGCCGCGAAGTTAGCTAACTACAGCCCACAGGGTTTTATGCTTTAGAATTAGATTGATAATCCTTTAGATTATTTTAAGAATATTAAAAAAAGAAATGTTTTAATTCTAGAGTATTAAATTATCCTCATAGCCGAGGGCATTTATGTATATTATTTTTTTTTTTATTAAAGAGTAAATTTATATTGACTTTACTATTAAGATTCAGATGTTCCAATTAAGGAATACGTAATAGACGTAAAGCTAAATCATTTCAATGTACCTATCGATTCAGTAATAGTAGAACCTCTGTGAGTAACTGAATATTCGGATATCTAGAATATATGGTGCTGAAATTAAGGATAAAGATAGTAAAGAGAAGATAGAGGAAATCTTTAACCTACATCTTGAAAGATTCAAGCATTTACATTATTGGTCATATCAACCAGCTGCATATATTATATATATATATAATTATAATATTGATATATAATATATTATTATATTATATATATTTATAATACTAATATAATATATATATATATTAATTCATATATATATATATATATTTATTATTATATAATAATTATAATATATTATTAATATATATATATATTATTTAATATATATTATAAATATATATATTATATATACATTATATTAATGTAATTTTATTATATATATATATATATATATATATATATATATATATATATATATATATATATATATATATATATATATATTAATATAATATATATATATAAAAAAAAATATATCTACTACATAATTTAACTATACACTTTCACTTTCCCCCAATGACTGGGGGTAAGATTGACGTTTCATGCTACAGGAACAGAAAAGTTGTAAAGAATGATAAGATTGACAAAAAGCAGCTACTATAGCTATATCATCATATATATATATATTATAACATTAAACGAGTATCGACAGTAGATAATAAAAAATGAACCTAGGTGCTATTATGGGAATGCGAGGACCGTTCACTTTTAGCAACTGTCATGAGTGTAGTGAGAGTATATGGGACTGCGACGGACCGTCACTATGGCATCTCGTCAATGTAGGGTTAATCATGCTACAATTTTTACTCTTATTTTATAAATTTTAAAAGCACAAGTAATTTCAATTTTAAAAATGGAAAAAGTTCCAGTCTAACAATTAATAAATATGATAAAAATCGAATTACAGATAAAGGTCATTAAAACTTACTCTCGAGTCTGAAGAATTTGAAATATGGATTACATTTCTCTTAGGTTCCTCTTCAAGTAATTCCCTAGGCTCACATGGGGGTTTTATATACGTTACTGGAATCTGGAGTGGAATAGGTGGAGAAAGTTCATGCTCACTCTCCTCTAAAGGTTTCTTATGATCATTTAAAAGTGTTGTTGCCAATGCCGTCTATATATATATATATATATATATATATATATATATATATATATATATATATATATATATATATATATATATATATATATATATATATATAATATATAATTATATTTAAATATTTATATATATAATGTATATATATATATATAGTATATATAATATAATATATATGATAGTATAATATATAGTATGTAAAACGCTGGCAGGTAAAAAGTCAATTGAGATAATGTATAACAAAGTTGAAACTGTAACACAAAATTGGGAGCAAAGAAAGGATAGACAATTATGTTAGTTAGATTGAAAAGGAGTATGTAGATTAGTTCTTAAGTATGAGAAATAAGAATTGTTATAATACAGATGAGTATATTGAGGATATTGAAGATTAGAGTAGGTGTGAATAGCGGTTAAAGAGTAAAAAAAGATAGACATTGAGTTGAATATGTCTAATAAGTAAATTGATTAAGGTTGTAGTTATTATGTTGATAACTAAATATATATATAGGAGGAAATAAAGCAATAAATAAAAGATGCATACTAGGAGAATAAAAAGAGGTAATATGACCAATATTTGGAAGGAAGGATGATGGGAATTATACTAAAGGAGGAATATTAGAATCATCTTGCTGGAAAGAAGCGCGAAATAGGTAAAGAATGTAGTAATAAGGGAACCTGCTCAATTTTATGATAATAGTGAGAATGGTGCTTTTGTACTGATGAGTGGATGTGAGGGGAAGTATGTGGAGTAAAGAACTTCGAAATATCTTATAATGACCATAATATTAGCATGTATAAGCAGAGGTGATGAGTGATATGTGATGGGTTTAGATGGTGCAGAAGATTATATAGGTTATTTTATGGGAGATGAGGTTATGAGCAAGTGATGAGATGAGTGATGGGTTATAGTATAGTGAGATGACAATATTGAATAATGGTAAATCTGCAGGTATATATATAGATCATAGAAAGGAAGGCGTAGATGGTGATATGATTGGTAATTTGAAGTTATGTATAATAAAAGTACGATTTATTAGATGAGGTAATAGTTCAAGTAATATTGGAAGGAGTATGATGATAAATAAGTACCTTATATTAATAGTAGGTATAAGTAGGAGAATAAGGGGACTGTAGAGAAATTATATTATATATATATAAGGAATATGATTTTATTAGTGTATTGTACGTGATCAGATATAATGACGTCAGGTATTTATATTATTATATATCGGTGAATAGAAATGCGTTTCGATCAGCAGTAGACATGAAATCTGAGTAGTATAGTAGCATAGGTATCGTTTTAAGGAGAGTTGAGGATAGAGAAGGTAATGTGATGGATCTAAAATTATTTTACATTGAAACAATGATTGTAGAAATATGAAGGGAAGAATAAGATATAAAATTATGTATTTAGGTATTTTATGGATTGTGCAAAACAGGCGTCATGAGTAGGATAGTTAATAGGTATAGAGAGCTCTTTGGGCAGGTGTTAGTTGTATATTAACGTGGTGTTGGTGGTAGGTATGACTCATTGTAAATGAGTAAATCAAAAAGTATGTATGACAGATAAGTAGAGGCTTGTGTAAGAATATAATGTGTAGTAAAAATTGTTATTGAAGTTTAGTATTAATAGCTGAGGTTGAGATCAGGGTTGTGTTTATGATTACTGTTATGTTCATACTCTATATATGGATGGGGTTATAAATAGGGATGCCGAAATATAAAAAAAATGGTGTTTAGAATAGATGTAGAAGACTGAAGTTGGAGGGTCCCTACTTATTATTATATATATATTATGATATATATTGCGGTATTGATTTGGTTACTGATTAGTAGTTGAAATCTCAAAGATGAGTTTGAAGTAGATTGGATAGTAAGAGATGTACTACGTACAAATATAGTGTTGATAAATAAAGAGAGAGTTAGAATAGTAAATCACGTAGATTAAAAGTAAAAGGAGTTTTATTGGTTGTGAGTGAAGGACAGGTCTTTTACATAAGTGATAAGGTATGGTTAGATGGGAAACAGCTGGAACAACGTGTCTGAGTTATATATATATATTTAGGGTTATGTGTTGGATGAGAAAGGGAGACTCGATGAATACTGATGTCAAGAGATGTAGATAGGAAGATATTGTGATATGTCAAGAAAGGTGGTGAGTCTGGTAGAATTAATTTTGGTGAATTGCAAGGGACTTAAAGTCTTGAGTATGCTAGGTATAGATCTTACATGAGGTACTATATGTTACCTATGTGTTAATTGTATATAGGTAGTGAGACTTGGTCTGGAATAAGACGTATACGATCTAAAGTATTTACAATATGTATTCGATGAGCAATATTGAAGAAAGGATTGGTTATATGAATGATATGTGTATCATATAGTAAATAAATATTAATAAAGTTAGAGGAATGAACTTATTAGAGGAGTTGTGGTGTGAAGTAAAGGGTAAATGAGAAGATAAATGAAAGTATGTTGATAGTAAAGCGTGTGTGTCATGGAGAAAGGATGAATGATTAATTAGGTTGGATAAGCGTATGAATATGATATGAGTATGAGTGTGTTGGATAATGACCGAGGTACTGGGTGAATACCGAAGAGAAGTGGTATTGAGTCTGATTAGAACGTAAGTCTAAGAGTAAGTGAGTTTCGAGACGAGAGATGAGGTGCATTAATGATAGGAGAGAGTAATGGGGGCATGGTTGTATTAGGAGCAATTATCACTAACCTGTAGACCAAGGTAATGATATATATAGACTAGATTAATCTACATCATCGAGCGGTCGTCAGCAAGTACATGATCCTTATATTAAGTTCTAGGGTATGATATTTTCACTGTTTATTGACGAGTTCTCACAATTAATGAATACAGAGGGGGCGGTAAGGCTGGGTTTTTTATTTTGACTAATTTATATGTCTATATTCTCCTATACTTAACTTTTTTCTTATTTCGGTTCATTGTAGCGTACACCTTTATACTCCCAGTCTTGGGAAAGATAGGTAGCATATAAGAAAGATAAGAAGATTTAATATTTATGTTTATATTAATACTATATACAATAATAATAAATACATATAATTTATACTACTTATCACATATACTATATATACTATATATATATAATATATTATATGATATATATATTATACACTATATATAATATTATATATAATTTATAGTATATATATAATATATATATATATATATTTATGAATATCTCATAATATAATATACTATCAAATAAATATCAACAATATAACTAACATCATAATATATATATACATATAATATATATAATATATATATATTTAATATATTTATTAATAATATTATAATATATTATATATTATTAGTATATATATATTGCTAAAAATATGATAAAAATATTAAATATAAATCACATCACAAAATAAAGGTTCATTAGTATGATCGAGGTATATCAACAAATAAGTATATATATATATATATAAGTCACCTTTTTGGTAAACATACATTTTCTAAGAATTTACAGATTTTTAAAAATATGATTAGAAATGATTAGGTAGTATTAATCAATGATTTTATTTTGATTTTTGTTTTGGTTTTTTAATGATATTTAGATGCGGTTTAACAAAGAATGGGGGTAGATTATCTGCCTTTTTAGTTTATTATAGTATTAATATAACTTTATTAAAAGTTTAAAGGATAAGTATCCCACATTCCATTCTATTAAAATCAATTAATGTTATTTATTATATACGGTACCATTAAGGAGGTATTGGTTTTGGGAGTTTAATTATTAAAAAAACAATAAGTCTTAAACTAAAAGTAATTAGTTATAAACTTAAAATAAAAAAGTTATATTTTTTATTCTAACCAATAAGAATTATTAATAAAAAACCTAATTTCATTTTTTCACGATAAGGTGGGGAACAAAAGAGCAGAAACTTTTTTTGATCCGCACGTGTAAGTCCTAATTTGCTGACGTCTCCGCACCCTCACTAGTTTCGCACCTATTCCGATAGTCCCGGAAGACTAGCGGATAGCGGACTACCGACTAAGACAGCGCGTATCAAAAAATGATCGACAAGTGACAACAAAACATCTGTGTATATTAACTTAATACATAATAGCTCAAGTAAATAGTATTGTCAGTATAGAATATATGAGTATATATAACGTATATAAACGTAGGTTTTATCCAATGTTTCGAATTATCAGATATGAGTAGTTAGATACTTCATCTATTAGTAACGAATTATAATGTTTAAACCATAAATGGTAACTTTATATACGAATTGATGTGAGTAAGACTGAGAAGTGTATACTCCTTTTATAATATATAGATTATAATTTAGATATATGTTCAACCTAGATCTCTTATATAGATATGTAGTGTAGCAGGCATAACGCATTGAGGATTATGAAATAAGTCGTACATTTGAGTCTTTCTACCCTCCCCACTTGTTAATTAGAGGGTGTTGTAATGGGTTATTATATGAAAAGGGGGATGGAAGTTATTTATAATTTCTACGCGAGACTCAGTATATATCACTATAGTCTATATGCTAAGTTGGTTGATAGTAATCAAATAACCGTGTTATATTTTTCTGTGATGATAAGTAGCTATAATTTTGAATATACGCATAGTTTATACGTCTAGTGAAGTGAGTTAGCGTGCTATTTACGTTTATAAAGTTTATCATATGTCTGCCCCTGGCGAGCTCCATCTCCCACCACACGCAAGTACACGAGTCCGAGCTTTAATCTTACTAAAACTTAACAGCTAACACGAAAAAGCAATTTATGTCTTATTAAGGTCGAGAATACACTTTTTACATCGTGTAAGATTCTCAAAATAGAGAATTAAAAGAAGAAGGTCCTAACAGCAATATATTAAAAAATTCAATATTGAGAAAATTGTTGAAAAATATACAGTTTTTGGAATCAGGAGAAGAAAGCATTTGGAGTAGGATGAGAGATCGCAGAATGGTCTAGACAAACAAATGTTAGACATTCTTTTTTATTCTTTCTATAATAATTATTTATAGGAAATAACCAGGGCGGCTCAAAAAATTAAGATGATATGCCCGGTCGGGGTTTCCATAGGAGCTCAGATCATCAGAGCGCGGAGGATCGCACTTAATGAACGAGTCCGTTCTGCTCCCTTTGCCGTATGGCCTCGTAACCCCTAAAAAGGATATAAAAAGAAAAAATAACATTCTCTCCAAAGCGTAAAAATGAATAAGATTGTTCCTAGTGGTCCACGTTGGTAGTTTTTCGAGAGATGACTGTAATTTGCTCAGTGATTAACGACAGATGCAAATCACAAACAGCGTTCGCCTTTGCTCTTGAGGTTGAAAACTATAGCAGGTAGTGTTTAGTCACGTTACATATTTGAGGTGTTATTACATCAAATATTAGAATATTTTCGAGAATCTATTTTGTTATTTTTAAAAATATTTGCTTCGATGAATTATTGCTGCATACACATCGAGACAAGGCGTTAATCTCTTATTTTCTTGTTATATATACTGCTCTGTTTGCTAGTTTAGCAATGGCTGGCAATCTTCGGACAGAATGAATTGCTGGGCAATACATATTATATGATAGTAAGGATTAAGGTATATAATTATCACCAGTAGAGCACTCACTATAGCAGACTGCCTACTTGCATCATTACGACATGAGTTTAATACAGTTTGAGTGTACACTTTCCAAGATTTGAGTGAGGATTCATTGGCCCTTACTTTTTTGAGGAAGAAAATTATATCTTTATGATCAAAATAGCAAGAAAGGCACTGATTATACCTCTATATGACTACATATATATATATATAATATATATATATTAGGAGCCAGGAAATATTATATTTGATACTGTATAATGAGTAGTACCGCAAGCAATCAGTAGGCACGAGAAAGAGAGAGCGATTATCTGTGATGTTCGAATGAGATGTAGTGAAGAGCGCGACAAGTGCGCGATCATATTTACCGAGAAGGATTTGTTTTGGCTATGAATCCTATCGGATTGTGAGTACAGTCCAGAGAAGATTATTTTACTACCTCAACACTCATATCATTCATCCCTTAAAGAGCGATTTGACTGGACGCGCTCACTCACTCACGATTTGCACCATTATGGTGATCTTTTTCTCTGTGGGTATATATCGTGTAATATCTATTAATGTAATTGATTATCTAACATATCGTTACCATAGGAAACTCTGAGCCTACTCTAATATAAAAACAAACTAAATTCGAATAGCCAAGTCGCTCAGTGAGAGATTACCTTGATGACTAATGCTCATAAATATGCATACGAAAAACTTCTAGAATATAGCTTTTACTTCAAGTTATTAGCTGGTAAGATGTGATGGTATAGCCATTTATCACGATACTTAATTATTGTTATCAAAAACTCACTATTAGTAACTTAAATTCCCATATTAATGTATCAGGATACAAAATAAAATCTTGTTAATTGTTACAGTCTCCGTTTATTATATCATATTTCTTATGTCAGCACTCTCTAGACGATGACGTCGCACGAGTCACGCACCCATTATTCATACAAAAAAACTTACAAATAATGACTACAAGGGTAAAAGATAAATATTATAATTGCTTCGAATCTGTAGCAAATATTTTATTATACTCATATATATATATATATAATATAGAGAAACTTGCTTAACAAAAAATCAATTCTCGAATAATACTACAAATAAACTCAGTGATAATTTGTAACCTTAAAATTATCCGAGCAGTGTAAATATTTATTAGTATTTTACAAATGAAATAAATTACACAAATAAAAATAACAATTAATGACGAAAACAATGTGACGCGAATGTTTTTGTCTATAGAGGGAGCGATGCTAGTCTTAACGGACACGGTACGTGGGAAACTATAGGGATGATAGCAGAAGATTAACTTTTAATAAACGTAATTCTTACATAATAATATACTGGCAATAATTTTATTAGTTTTTTAAATTAATTAAATAATAAATATATAAAATAATTAATTAATAATATAATAATATAAAGTATAATATAGATCATATATAATAAATATATATAAAAATAATAATAATGATAAATAAAATAATAATAATAAATAAATTAATAATAAAATAATAATATATAATAATACTAATATATATAATAATATAATAATTAATTAAATAATAATAAAATTAATAATAATATATTAATAATTAATTAATATAATAATATAATAATAATAATAAATAATAATAAAATAAATATATTTCATTAATAAATAATAATAATAATATATAATTAATAATATTATAATTATATAAGGTATAATTTACAAAACTCAGAGAGACTAAATTAAGTAAAGGAGGGCATTAGACATAACAGGAGGACAAATTAATAATAAACATAAAAGGAGAGGAATGCGGATTTTTAAACATTTTACAAATGAAAAAAACTAAAGCAAAACATATATACTTGATTTGAGCGGAAGTGGCCCGCAAGGAGAAGAACAGGACACCGATGACACCACGCTGAAAATCCAAGCGATCGTGGTGGACGGAATCAGACGCCTCCTCATAAGAAGGAGGGGAGATAGTCTTAATTGATTCTCAGCTGTAGTGTATCCCACGAGAGAAAGGCCTCGCGATGAAGACAACGGTATAACTGAGGTCGCTAAGCGATATTTAGCACTCTGGGGTAAAATATATGTAGATATCAAAAGGTACAGATGCCTTAGCATTATAAAAACAATAAGACTTTTTATTTATTTAAGAGTAACCAAATAAAAGGTTACTCTTAAAATATATATGAGTTCTAATTATAATTTAACTATATATAAATTAATTTACTATAATTTTTTTTTATTATATTTTTTTTACATTTTCTATAAGAATAAAATTACACACTATAAGGATTCCTAATTAAATTAGATTTGAATGGATTTCGCTATATAGGTATCATAGTATTTTATGAGATATTTTATTGGAAATGAATATACCATTTTATTTTTTTTTTTACATTTCGCATCATAAAATTGAACTATCACTTTATATACCCAGCAAGATGTAATATTCATTTATTACACTCAGTAGAGTAGCTGTGTAGTTTTTATTTAGAAAATATATGGATTATGTGTCTTCTAATAGGCTGACTCACAATTTAATAATATATTAAATATAATAATATAAATATAATATATATTTTAATATATAGGATAGTCATTTTAAATACGAATACTTCAGTTATTACAGGGTATATAAAAATTTATCAGTGATAAAGATATATAAAATCGATTTTCGTAGTATATTTCTTTTTTTATTGTTGGGCAAATTATCTATTATATTATATACGTTATTTTACAATATTTATCATATTGTAATTTTAATTATTTATAGGTATAATATTTTTTTATATAAATATTAATTAAAATATATTTTCATATGATATATTATAGCATTTTAATAAATATAATCAGTAATTTAATATATTATATTATTATATTAATTAAATATTATATTATTATATTTATTTATATTATTTATATATTTAATTATTATCATTATTTATTATTATATTATTATTATTAATTATATTATTATTATATATATATATTATATATTATATATATATATGAACGGTATATATAATATATAGTATATATAATTATATTAATATAATATTTAATTATATTATATATAATTAAGTTAATATATTATATTATAATATTATTATTATTTATTATATATAATATAATATATATATATATATATAATATATATATATATATATATATATATTAATTTAATTATTTAACTTATTTATATTAATTTGATTATTTTACTTAAGTTTATTTTTATTTTATTATATTTTATATTTTCGGAGATATATTACTATATATATATTTAACAATCATAATTTTTATTTTATAAAAACTTCCTAATCCAACGATAACCATAGATAATATGACATAGGCGACGGTATAAGGCACCAATTATATAATATGTCGGTATTTTATTCAAACCAATACAAGAGTTTAATTATCTAGGAGGGAAGTCTAAAGAGAGAGAGAGAATTTAGAGGGGAGAGATGCATTAAAAACTAAAGCACTATAGTTCTAAGTTAGGGGATAATATTAATCTACGAACAATGATTTAAAATTAATTCATAACTCTCCGAACATTACATGCGTTTTTTTGAGTTACTATAAATTGGAGATACAGGTGTTGTACTCTTCGTTCACACATACTGATAAAATATGATCTCTTGAAAAGCTTAACTAATCAAAACGAGTTTTGAGAATTACACAGGCATAAAAAGAAATTATATACTAAATATTATTATAACTATATTTATTATATCTTTGAGAGTGTGATTCTAAATGAGCTCTCGATTATTGACAATAGTCTAATGTACAATTTAACTACATGGAACCATATCTCAATATAAAAATCCTATATCTTCGATAGTAGATATAGTTACGTCTAAACACATTGACTTGTATATTTCGGTCGACATACTCTTATTATGACAAAGAAGTATCTCACAATATTAGTAAGACTTATAAGAGTATCAAATATATTATATATAATGGTATAGGTCCTATAAGATTTTGCTAAATTGTAATTAATTGTATATATAATGATAATATTTGAGAGGCAGTTAGTTCAAACTATATATATGATTAAACTTCTTGAAATCAGAATACTTTGACATATTTTCATAGCCCATCACGTACGCATAGATTTGTAAATTTACCACCGTTTGACGTTTAAATATTAGTAGTTCACCAAAAATCAACAAAAATAATACATTAATTAAAACCTTTAATGACTGGAAAGATAGAATCCTCACAAAGAGCATAAATAATTATAAAACATTAAATTTTGTACAAGATTCAAAGATGATGAAAATATGTTAAATAAATATTCAAATTGTCTGTGAGTGAGTTTAGAAGATAGAAGAAGAAGAGAAAGATATATATAATTATATATATATATATATATATATTATAATATATATATATATATTAATAATGTATATATAATAAGTAATAGTGCATATTACACTTATGAGTAATTGAATTATTATAAAACAAAATTATCATATTACAATAAACATTCAACTGTATATGTTTATTTTTAGAAAAAACTATGTGAATAACATATATATTTATATATATTAACATTTGAAATAATGTATTAAACATTGAGTATATATATAGATATACAGATTTAGCTCAGGTTACTTAACGCGAGAGAGGGACGAGTAGGCGGTAATGTGGAGTAAATATATATTCATACTGATAGTTTCTTTCTCTTCTATACATTATAATTGGAGTATTATTATAACGGAGCATCAGAGTCGAGAATGCGAACTTTTCTGTACATTGATGGTAAAATGTAATTGCAAATTTTTTATATTACAATTGCAAATAATAGGTATTGAAAAAAATAAGGAAAACTTATTAAAATCTTGTAAATATTGTGATCTTAGCATCTCTTACCACTTGAGAATATATTTTTTTTGATGCTGATACGCTATATCGTTCTACGTGAGTGGGCGTTATGATAACTGTTCCATTATAATATATAATATATTATATATATTATATTAATATACTATTTATTTATATATATATATATATATATATATATTAATATATAATTAATTAATATATAAATATATATATATACTATTATATATAATAAAGTATATATATATATCTATAATAATATTATATATATATAATATATTAATATTATTTTAATATAATATATATATATAATATATTAATATATCTAAATAATATAATATAATATATAATAATATATTATATATATATATAATATATATAATTCATATATATATATATATATATAATTATATATATATATAATATATAATTATATTATATATATATAAATATATTATATTAATATAATATATTAAATATATAATATATTTATAATATTAATATATATATATATATATATATAATATTATAATATACTTACTATATAATACGTAATTATTTAGGCCGTAAACCTATAAAATATATACTTAATACTAAAAGTATAATTGATACGTGTAAACTACTATCAACGCTAATCAGCTTACAAGATATACATCAAACCTTGGGCCGACTATGAGATAGGATGCTCTCGACTATAGAAATCAAAGCCGTACATTCATTATATGACACATCCCTACACGCTCATTAGTCATGCAACGCAGGGAGAAAAGTCCTGTCTTTACTAATTGCGAAAGGTCCAAATACTTTATAAGGTTACAGTGTCATTAATTATTATATATATATATATATTAATATATTAATTATATATAAATTATATATTAAATAATATATATATATATATTATATATATAATAATTAATATCTATATAATATTAAAGTATATATATAAATATTATAAATTATTTATATTATAGTATATATAATTTATTAATATATATAGTATATATATTATATTATTATATATATATAATATATAATAAATTCGAGCTAGCTATGCTGATTACGGTAGCTCGTTAGCTAGCCTATAAGCTAGTCCACCGAAGTGATTAACGCCACATTACACATATATATATATACAACACATCACAATATATATAATATATATATTAAATATTATATATATTATACGGTATATATAATATATACTTAATATATATTATAATATATAATTATATATATATAATATATTTATATATATATATATAGTATATATTATATTATATATCATATATATAATAAATTATGATATTAATATATAATATATATATATTAATATAATATATAAATAATAAAAATTGTTATAATAATAATCGTAAATAATAAAAAACAAATATTTATTTAAGCTTCTTACCTCGTATTAGTATGGGTTGTTTAAATAAAGTGATGATATAAATTTATATATACTTTAAATATATTTAATTAAATAATAAAATTAGTTACAATCATAAAATATACGTAGGTTGATAGTATTAATACTTTCTCTTTGTGCACTTTAAATATTAGAGGCTAATGTATCTAGAGAGACGTAGTAAAAGTATAATTTGTGCACATAACTATAAAATGTTTTTTCAAAATGTAGTTAATGTGATTTAGACTCAATTGTATTAAAATCTAAACATAAAAAGAATAAACTACTATTTAACAGATTTAAAAATATAAATTAATATTACTATCGGGTTTATCACTCATTTGATTTTTCTTTTGGTAATATAAATATTGATAATCTATTGATTCTATCTGTGTAGTACGCTTGAATAAACAAGTGTTCGCATATAGATATATTGTTTCAATTATAATTGCATTGAGCATTGAATAAGCATTTAGTGATATTTGGTTAAAGCAGACTAAATAATTATGTTGACATTATTTAGTAGTTCTATATTAAAAGTTAAGAAATTGATGTTTATATATATATTATTTTTATATATAACTAATACTAGTGAGCTCAAATAAATTAATTATTATGAATTAGGAATATAGATAAGCGACTCCTACAGAACGAGACAAGCAGTAATATAAATATACCAATATTTAAAGAATAATATGTCATTTTAATAAATATTGATGTAGATATGATAATTATCAAAATAATATTTATGTAGTGACAGAAGTTATCTATAATATATATATACAGCCTTTCCCCTAGTAATTAGGTAGGTGATGTATTAATATGTAATACATTACATCATGTTAATTATAGCACTACTCACTCACTATCACATTGATATAGCCATATTACAACTGAGCAACTCTATATATTAAACCTCGTATAAGAGTACCTCATTCTAAATTAAAAATTGTAAAAAATATATTATAAAGATGATTTATACTTAATATGAAAAGGGTGGTATCAGACCACGTGAAGGTGAAAAAAGCAGAATACTACGTGTGATATATCTCATAAAGAGATAATGAAAACGGAAGTCCACAGGCATCAGCTAAAGATAATATTATAGTAGATAGGTAGAGAGATTTTTTTTTTATTTTTTTTTTTTTTATTTAAAATCAGATATACACTAACCAATTAGTATACACGGCAATGCACTTAATCAATGAGAGGTAGTTAGTTAATATTTATATAATAATTAAATATTATCACAAAACTCTTAAAACTCATTAAAAACAATCAAAAATATTTTCATAATTATTTTACTATGCGCTATCAAATAACATATCATCCTAAATTACTTATCATTAGTATCTTGAATAGCATATTTCCGAGCACGGCTTAACTTCTTTATTTAGCCTAATATATTATATTATGTTTTTTTAAAATAGTATTCTACGTAAATGACATCGTATATTAAGGAGTGGATATTAGACACATTCTTATATTCAATGATAACATGTTAAGATTACTCTCATGCATTGTCATTCTTAAAATGTAGCACTAAACAGGTAATCGCACTGTTATACATACTCCAACCAGTATCAACTTTGCAACATTATGAATCTTCACACTCTCTTACCAAGATTTACATTTTTTATAAGATAGTATTTCTTAACGGTTTTCCCCTCCTTCGAATGGAAAAATTGATCATAATCATAATAAAAGATAAATTTGAAATGTTTTAAATAAACTTCTTCTAATGATTTGAGAATTAAAGTATTGAATTATAAATTTATTACAAAACTTATTTTTATTATTTATAATAAGAACAGATATACGATTATATGTTATGAATAATAATTTATGATTGACTAATATACAATCAAGTATGTAATATGAAATAATTTACTATTTATTATTTATTATAAAATATATAAAATATCTCAAATACATTAGTACCATAAGTAAGATTAAAGCTATTATTTAAAATATGTATTAAATAATATTTTATGTACCTATAATATATATATATATATAATATATACTTTTCATGTTTATTACGTATCTCCGTCAGTTTTGATTATTTTTTTTTAATATTATTCTAGTATATATATAATGAATCCTAGACAATTACATTATAGATGTAAATGAACACTGATTTAAAATATATTAGGAGTACTTTATTACGTTTTACAGATCTCGATCGTATGAATTTTACTATTAATTTGTTAACACTACGTGTGCCATACACTGATTATAGTTAAATATTAGTCAATTGTCGCATACAGAATCGAGCACGATCTACACTTCTCCAGTTTGGCAGTAACCTCACAGTAGATACAGATAATTGTAAAATAATTTTTAAAATTGATAGATCATTATATATACTACAAATACCTCTTATTTACACATTTTATCTTAGAAAGTGTATAACCTGAACAAGTGTAATTAAAATGATTCAAAACACTTTAAAAAATTATTATGTATTATTTTTGAGCTTGAGTATTATTATAAATAAAAACTCTCAAATGTTGTGTAATATAGGGGTTATATATATATATATATATTATATATTATATTATATTTAATATATATAAATATTAATCTATTTTCTGACAGATTTGATTACTTTATTGTAAATCTATATAACATAAATATCTACATATACAAACAGCTTCTATAAATATATATAATATATATTATTATATATTTAATTATATATTATATAACGGCCATGACGTCTGGGTTGAGCCCCATCATATGCTATGCTATTTATTCCGCTTGATTTCTATAAAATAGTAATAAAATATATAGGTAATACATCCTAATTATATATTGGTTTATTAATGACTGAAAAGGTATATATAAAAAAAAATCATTATCTATCTCATTATCTTAATCAAACAAATAATTAATCGAAATATGGAATAATCATATTATTTTGGAAATCGTGATAAAATTTCACATACGAACTGCAAAAATATAATAATTAAAAAAATATAAATATTGAGTTATAATAAATTATAAGTAAATATGATTGGATTAATGGCCATTATAGAGCTACTTATTATTTATTTATATTTGGTTATTTCATCCAAAACAAATTACTTTCTATTTAAATAATTTATGACTTTAAAGCACACTAGGGGCTCGAGCCGAGGGGAACATAGGGGGGGGGACGTTTTACCATACCGTAGGGGAGGGGAGCGGAAGGCCCGCGACAGCAAATACCAAAGAGTGACGTGGGGTTTCCGGAGACTCCCCGAGGGGGGGATATTAGTTACCTACCGTAGTTCCCACCGGACAGGTCAGAGGACTACCGACTATTATATATATTATATCATATGTATACATATATATTAATATATAAAAACAATAATATAATATATATATATAAGTATATAATATATATATATATATATATATACTATATATATATTATATATATTTATAATAAATTAATATATATAGGGGGAGGTACCGGACTAGGGTTCCGGGCCGAACCTCGATTTTTTTAAGAAGTTCCCGGTCGTGCCGGAACTACGAAAACTTTTTACTTTATCAATGTGTTTTCTTAAAAATTTCAGTAATTGATTTGTAATTTACTCATTTATCTATATCAAATTAAAAATAAATAGAAATTGATTATATATGAAACAACTATTATAAATACCTCAATCTTGTGACTTTCGAAACTTTAAATATAAACAATATTTTCAACTCGAACCGGGAAGCTTTAATACTCTAGGGTTGCGATTTTTTTTTAGATTTTTTTTAAATTTTTAAAATTTTTAGTACAAATGTTTTTTAATTATTATTTATAAAATTAGTAAATAATCTTAATTATTATTTAATGATAATAAGTTATTAAATATTATATATTGTTGTTTAATTAAGTTATTTAAAATTATATAAGCATACTTTTAATAAATTATTTATTATTTCTTTGAAATTATTAAAATTTTGGTTTCTACTTCTATATAATGAAATTTTAGTAAGTTCAGAGGTGAGCTAATTTGCCTTAAAAAATTAAAAAATACAAAAAATATGATTTTTTTATTAAAAAAATTACGTAAAAAAAATCAAATTGATTTAAATCATTTGATTTTTTGGTGCCAACCTACTCTAGAATCTAACTGGAAGAGGGGATAAATAAAATTGTACAGGGTATTATTATATTTTATTATTATTGATTATTATTAATTATATTATGATTATTATTATTATTATTATTATTATTTATTATTATTATTATTATTTCATAATCTATTATTATATTATTATTATTATTATTATTTAAACGAAATTAACTTCAAAGTAAAACTACTACAAAAAAAATATTAAACTAAACTGTTTAAGAAAAAAATAAAAAAATTTTTAAAACAGGATTCCATAATTTTCTTACTGAAAAATGTATATAGTTATTTGAATATTGAAATGTTATGGAGTAGGAAAATTAGTTGCTCTCCATGTTGTGGAGTTAAACGTGATCTCTTATCCTCAAACACGTTGCCAGCTTCTAAAAAAAGTTTTAAAAATTTTAAAGCTTCTGAAAAAAGCTTTTAAACTTTGAAGACCTGAACTTTATATAGTATATTCCCTATTTTTACTATAAATTTATTGATCGCCTATCCAAATCTTTGGCTTACAGAACTAAGAGCTCGCAGTATGAATATATCAAGATGCCAGATACTTCTAGAGAGACTCCACTTGCTAATCAGACATGTTTTAAGTATAATGTGTAAGGTGTAGCGGAAGCCGAAAAGTTCCGGTTCCGGTCGGAACTTCCCACCGGAACTTTTCCAAGGTTCCGGAAAGTTCCGGTTCCGGCCGGAACCAAAAATTCCTGTTTTCGGTACATCCCTAATATATATATAAATATACATTTTTCGTTTTTAACTTCGTTAATTTTTAGAGGTAACTAAACTAAATGATTTTTTTAAAAAAAATTAAATAAATAATAGTCTATATCAATCCGATGCTTCGTTTTGTCCCGAAATATATATATAAATATACATTTTTCGTTTTTAACTTCGTTCAAACGTATTTTACGCGAGTGGTCGAACGTTTAGTGACGGTTTGTTTGTCTCTATTGCTTATTTGCCGTAACTTCGAGGTCTGAGTTTTTGAAAGTTCGATCTCTTTTTGGCGGGTATACCAAAGAATATATTGGACAAAATTCCAAATGGCATGTGTAGCTTCTATGTAGGAATCTGACGTGGGGGTTACACAATTAACCCAACAGTTCGGCGCTTACAGTGTTGCCTTGTAGAAGTTCTCTCGGATCATTTCTTCTATTTTGAGATTGTGGTTGTTCTTCTTTCTGAGTAGGCTTTGCAGCAGCTTCATTCAGCTGTCCCACGACCTTGGTGAGAGACTTAAGAAGTCTTTTCATCTCTCGAAAAAATCTCTTTATTTATTTTAGCTTCTTATAAAACCAGGTGATCATTGTTATTGTTTGTATCTCGACTCCCCTCATGTGATCCTCTCTTTTGAGTCGGAAAATGTTTTCCTTGAAGATGATTTACTGTCCCCCAATATTCTCTCCCCATTCTTTCATGGGGGGTTTCGTAGTCATTCCTATAAAAGCTCTAATATAAGTTATCTGCTACTTTTATAATTTTTTCAAGACTGCTATCGTCCGCCAGCGTCCTTAAACTTTCTTGGAAGCGAGATGGGAGCTCATTAATAAACAGCTCATGAACAAAAGGCGCACTGTTTTCTGCAAGCAAATCTAATCCTATTCTTCCCATAACATCACGAACTCTTGCTAAGTAAACAGAAAGGAGTTCTTCTTTTATTTTTCCTTTTTTGAAAATTTCTCTGACTTGACTTCGCAGATTGGAAGCATAAGCTTCTTATATGACGTAATTATTTTTTTAAAGCAATGCCCAACCAATGGAAATGGTCACTACGATACCATGAGGGAGGACGGAGGCTAATATACTTACTCACTCTTTTGGATCGTCTACCCCATTCACTTTGAATACAGTTATAGTCGTGTGTAACCAGGTTATTATATTCCTTACATCCAACTTTGGTATGATGCCACTCGGGAGACTGGTCCGAGGAGTCTCCAACAAGGAAGGAGAAACTGCGGGGGTAACCGATCTTGCTCGTAGTGGGGTGTGCAGGTCATAAACTTCCCTCCCATCCGAATTCGAATTTTCTTCTCTCCTAATTGGAGATTTGGGACAAGCAGGAGAAACGGCCAAATTTTTGCCGAAGCTTTTGGGGTAGTACTTGACTTTGCCCTACCACTCACGGTCTTAAAATGGGGGGATCTTTTTTTATATGGCTGGGCATTTTAACAAAGTCTCTTTTGTTCTCCAGCACGTTTATTTACTTATTTATTTATTTTTTGGCGGTGATAGCTGATTGGTGTCTTTTTCGAACGGTAGGCGTACTTTTAAAATAACGTACGGAGTCTTCACGCCTACGGTTTTAAAGAAAGTTTATTAAGTTATTGTACCTAGCGCACTAAGACTTGATTTAGTTAGTTTTTTTTCACAGTATATGAGTCACTTCACTTAGCACTATAATTGTTTTTTCGCCCATTTTCTTTTTCACTATCACCAACTTTTTTAATTGTTATGCGCTCCACAGATCAGAAAGGAGGGGCTTTGTCACTGTCCTTGGGTTACCAAAACTATATAAAAACACTGATCTCTGTAATGTTAATTGGTCCTATTCAAAAGATCACTTTGATATAGCAAATAATAAGATAGTTTTGGACTAGCGAAACGCTTCTTTATTTATTTCATTATTAATTATTTCTAATAACTCTTTTACATGAACAAAAATTAAGTTATTTCACTATTGTTCAAAAATAAATGTTTATTCTTTAAATATCAAGCTATTATTTTAAATCTGACTCCATGTACTTTACAAATTCTGGGCCCAAGAGAGTGCCAAGATGTTATCTCTCTGGGCTCTCTACTCTTAATGACCTCTCTGCCAGCTGGCAATGCCGTTGAGAGGAAAAGTCTCATTGGTTACCTTAAGTTTAAATACATCTACCAAAAAAGAATAAACCCGTTATGTAAGATTTTATAAATGTGTACCAGACTTCTTATAGCTGTGCACCAGAAATCCGTTCATAAGATACGGTCTTGGTTGCACTTACATATATCTTTTATAATGGACTGGTTACGGTACACACACACACACACACACACACACATATATATATATATATATATATATATATATATATATATATTAAAATTAACTTAAATAGTCTATATGCTGTTTTGAACTGTTTGTATATAGTATTTTAGAATGCTTTCTATGTGTGGTCGGTCTGTCGGATAATAAGGGAACCAGTGTTGTGGATTCAGTTAGCTTGATTATGTGTTATAGGATTTTGTAGGTTTTGGTGATGGTAGGTATGGTAGTGTTTACCGTGGATTTATGTCTATTTTTGGTGGGGGAATGATATATGAATGTGGTGTAGGTGGGTATAATTTATATATATATATAATATATTATATATATATATATTATATATATATATATATATATATATATTATATTAATATATAATATTAGTAGTATATATATATATAGTGTATATATATGGATAATATAGGTGTAGTGACGCGTGGAAATTTTATGGTATTTGGTGTGTTGGGTAATGATGGGGTGGATGTTGTATATTTTAGTGGGTTATATATTATATTATATGTGGCATTCTTGATCTTACGTTTATTTTGTAGTGATGCTCGTAGTGAATTCGGATTCGCGTGGCTGATGTTCTGAGCGCTGTGAGTCGCGCTGCAGTCTGCGCATGTCGGCTGCAGTCGATCGTATCATTAATAGTGTCCGTCGATTGCGCATACCAATCCAAATCTCTTCTTTGCCTTGCGGAATGGTTTGCGTGGATATTTTCTTGTCGAGATTAGGTAAATAAGTTTTATAATAAAAGTACTTAAGATAGAATTGGAACTCAATTTTAATGAGAGACTTGGAGTTGACTCACTGCGTAATTGGACTGCATGATTATATCAAGCATGAAGTTTCATAATATTTGAGTCAAGCGAGAGGTCCACGCTGAGATAGGGATGCTTGATATGTAAAATAAGCTATCGAAACATCATTACGACTTTATATATATATATATATATATATAT
>JABUQX010055780.1:65000-90000 GCA_015478945.1 Trachelipus rathkii
TTGCGAGTTCTAACTTAATGCGGTTTTGGCTTTTGGGAGGTCGCGAGGCTTAAAAGGTTGAGAAACGCTGTTCTATTCTCTTTAAAATGAATTTTGCCGTTTTTTCATTCTTGAACTAGATCTTAGCAATGGTCGAATTTCAATCCCATTTACTTCTGAAAAATCAAAAATTGTGACATTACATTTTTTTCTTTTCACCAAATCAACATAAAATTTTTAGGGCTTCTGTAGTTGGTACACAGTTTTTATTTTGTTCACGGCTGCGAACACGTGGTGGCGACTCTTTTGGGATAGCCGGCCTTAAAGTTCGATTTCCTGTAGTCTCCGAATTTTACCCTCTGAGAAGGGGATAAAGAACGTTAAAAAGTAAGTTTTTTTTATTTGCAAGTTTTGCTTTTGGAGATGGGTCAAATTTTTAATGAAAAAAAAATAGGAAATTTTAAAAAAACATTTTTTTTTCAGTATGGAAAAAAATATCTAAATATAAAGGTGTATCCCTTCCGACCATAAACGTCCTCAAAGTTTGATATTGATTGGATGAGCGAGGGTTTTTTTTTCGCAATTTTTCACTTTTTTGCCCCCAAAAAATTGGGAAAGTGAAAAATCTCGAAAAAAATTTCTACTCATTCAATCAATATCAAATTTTCAGGACATTTATAGTCGGAAGGGGTACACCTTTTTATTTAAATAATCGGGGAGATACAACTTTATTAAATTATTATTTAGGTAACATTTTTGTAAAAGCAAAAAGTATATTTTTTTTCTAAATTTTTCAAATATTGTATTTTTTTATAAAATTTGACCTCCATGTTCAGAGACAAAACTGTAGCATATACAAACAAATGACTTAAATAAAAAAAAATATGTATCTCCACTTACTACAGAATTCCTAAAAAAAATCGTTTCCATCAGATAACCAGAAAAAATTTACCGCAATTTTTGTTTTCAGAACCATTGCACAGATCTAACTTTAAAAAAAAAAAAAAAAAAAAAAAAAAAAAAAAAAAAAAAAACCGAGTCATTTTTAAGGTGATATAATCCAAGTTTCAAGTTAATTTAATTGCTGGATCTGATACAAAATATTTCAAAAACATGCTTTTTCCAAAAAATGAAAATACAAAAATAGCAATATAGACACCGAAAATACACTTGAAATCGACATTTTGGTGGATCAGAAAAAGCTGCAATTTGTTTTTCATTTTGTCAAAATTGGTGGAAAATTAAGAAAAAGGTAACCTTTACCGGTTTGGAGCTAAAACCAAAAAGTTGCATAGCCAAAATCAAACCTAGCCCTTGAAGCGGAAATTATTTCTGTTGCTCTTTTTTCGTAAATAATTTATAATAATTTTCCATCAGCTTGACACCTTTCTCAGCCAAATCATTTACGACTTTCAGTTTATTTGCTAATTTCAAACATTTTACAAAACTTTCATTTTCATGCCATGTTAATGGTTCTGTCTTAAGAAGTCATCATTAAAGTCAAATCTTTCGAAAAATCCTCTAGTTTTGATTAAAACGAATTGTTCATTTCCGTTGTTAATAATTTTGGACATATTTTAGATTTCAAATTTCATTCGCCTCTTATTTTCCTTTGAACATTCCGTCCCGTGATTCAAAGCAGTTACAATTTCAGTTTTAATTCACATGACAAATGAAAAACTAATGCAACAACTTCAGGCCTCAAATACCATTACAGATTCCTTAATTTTTGTACAGCAACAAGAAAGATTTCTGCAACAAAGAAAACTAATGCAACAACTTCAGGCCTCAAATACCATTACAGATTCCTTAATTTTTGTACAGCAACAAGAAAGATGCTACGATCAATAGCTTGGTATTCACAAAGTTTTGAAAGATCCCTGGAATCCAGATACTGTGCTTTTGCAATAGAAAGGGCCTAAAACCACGCTTCGACATACACGCCGACCAGAAAGATACAAATACCATAGATCGCGTTTTTTCTCTTTTGTGTCTTATAAAACAAGTTCTTCACAAAACAGAAGATTTCAAAGCAAAGATTTAAAGCTTTTGCTATCCCACCTGCATGATGGAATGGCCCCTGAAACCGGAGAGATTTTCTAACGAGATGGTGCTTTTGCCGAAGGAAAGTTGCTGTTACATTCTAGAAGTTCCCAAAAAATCCTCTATAGATGCTGTTCCCTCAAAGTATATATAACAAGTCAAAGAAGTTCGAGATACATCTCCTGATTCACAGAATCCCTTGATCATTTCGCTTTCAAATCTCTGGTCGGATTATGTAGGAACATTTGATTCTAGAATCACAAAGTTTTGCAAGTCTTTTAAAAGATTAATACATCGATCTGCAAGGGTTGACCCATCTTTTTATTACTCGGAAATACGGTTCTAAGAATAATTTTCATATTTGGTGTCTACAGAGAGGAAATAGAGAAATTTTTTTCTTAAATATTTTCTATCAAAACGCACGAGCCTCTTAAACCTCCAGTATTCGCTCTTGTCCGTATCGAATAACCAATCCACTTTACCTATTTGGAGATCTAATTCAGAAAGAGTTTCACAATCAGCTCATAGTGCACTAATCTTTTCTAGTTCCAAAATTTATAAATACAGTGTGCAAAGAAGTTGTTTAGTAATCGTCGTTTTGAAAAGAATCACAGTAAGGTCTCTGCAAGGTCTCTTTATACCTATTAATTAAATCGATAGAGAATTTTTCAATCCAAATGCAAGTACAGCAGCTTGCAATGTTGATGTCCGCTTGAGTGCTCTAAAATTTATTGTTCCTTCATTCTCCCTTTTTTCCTAAAAATTGAAATAGAAACGACCGTTTTTTTGATGACAAAATCATGCGACACCGCATACCCACATGGCTCGGTTGTTGCAATCAGCTCAAATGAAACTGACATCTCTAATCACCTAATTTTTCATTTATCTAAAACCGTCCGCAGCTTAGTAATCCATTAGACTTATTGGCGTTTGCCTTCTCTCCGATTTTGCTTCTCTGCGATACTTTTCATGACCTCTAAGAGAGGATTCTCTCTCATCATAATATCAGTGATTTTTTTCAGCAACGTGGTACTGTAAAAAAATGGAATCTGATTCTACTTAATTGCTGCCTGAGGATGACAGTAGTATAACATGACATGTTCATTAAGTTGGAGGCTAATTGGCCGGTGCGCGGTGCTCTATAGGATAATGCGATATCGACTTTTCGGCTGAGTCCCAGTATTTTGGGATCTATGATCCATAATTTGAGGGTGCGACGGGGGGGTTCGGAAAACCTTTTTAGAGCAGCCCGCCTTTACTTTCCCTTCTTTAGTAGTAGAAGTTCACGGTTATCGTACCTCGCTTCAAGCACTTGCTACACTAAGGGATAAGTGTGTCGCCTACCTTGTCCCGAGTTTTTGCGCAGCTACGCTCAATGTGTGATGGGGGCCTGAGCCGCCAAAACTGGAAATAATGTAGAATAGACTTCCATTTTTATTAGGCAGCTGTCTCAATGATGTCTACCACTTATTTGTTGCTTTGTTCCTATTCTTTGTGCCAGCTCCTAATTTTGGAATGCATTTTCTCATCTCGTGGTGTTAGAATTTGTCTTTAAAAAAAAATCACTACCTGGAAAGCTGCTGGCACTTTTAACGTAAAGTTAACTCGCAACGCACACAAAGAATTGAAAACTAATATAGCTTAACACTTGATTAATTTAATGGCAATTAACATCCAGAAATGTCATGGCGATGTAATAATGTTAGTAAATACATTTTCTTGTAAACAAAAAAATGGAATTGTGCCATAAAAAATGTTTGGCACTCCGTCCGGATTCCGAGAGTAAACTGTTGTCCTAAGAGAAACATCTACCATTTCTGCCTTTTTTTTGAAAGCATCTGGAGATATCCACTCATGATGTGCTGACTGGCTTTTACGTCCTTTATTGACCCCGTCACTCTGGGATATGACTCGTTAGTTTTTGCATTCCTACTTTATTATACTTTGTTGTCATCATTTTAGCCATTGCAATTAATTTATAATTCGCTTTGAATAAAATAACCGATGAATTTTTCTGTGATTTTATGATTTTTAAGGGCCTCAAGGAACCCTTTCCTTTGTCAGATTTGAACAAGACTTTACAACAAAGATATTTTTTCATACAATGAAGCACAGGGAGGTAGAATGAGAAAAAACCGACACTAAACAATTACACAAGAGTAAATAGAAGACACCCCTAATATATAATTATATTATATATATATAGTATAGTATTATTATATATATATATATAATTATATATATATATATATATAGTATAATATATATATATATAATTATATTGTTATTTATATTTATTATATTATATATTATATATATATATATGTGATAACTATATAATATATATATATATATATATTATATATATATAGGTGAACTAAAGAAGTTACCCGCATGATATCTCCAAAACTAAGATAGATACAAGAAAACTGATAACATATATGGAATCAGCGTATGAAATTTGTATGGAAAATGGATTTGTTTTTTTTGTTTTTTTGTTTTTTTTTTATATATATCTCCAAAACTACGATAGGTACAAGAAAACTAATAACATATTTAGAATCAGCGTATGAAATATGTATGAAAAAAGATTTTTTTTTTTAACTAAAAGAATACCAGGGTAAACGCAAAGATGCAAGAAGTTCGGGTCTCTCGCCTCCTGGGGGAACGACGGGTAGGACTATTTCGCCCCCCGGGGAGGGTCTCTCGTTGAACACCGCTCTTGGTCATTTGGGTGTCCGCGGGGGTTCTCCGCCCCTCCCTACGGGGTAATGGAAAACGTCCCCCCTCTGTCCCACCGTCAGCTCGAGCCCCCTAAAAAAATTATACGCTGATTCCCATATATGTTTTTTAGTTTTCTTCTACCTATCGTAGTTTTGAGATATAAAAAACTAAAAAAAAAAAAAAATTTTTTTTTCATTTTCCATACAATTCTCATAATCGCTGATTCATACATGTTATCAGATTTCTGTACTATCTTAGTTTTTGGAGATATCTGCGGGGTAACTTCCTTTAGTTTTGGGCCATATATATATATATATATAATATATATATATATATATATATATTTTATATATATATATATATATATAATATATAATTAAATAATTATTATTCAAAATAAATAAAAAAATTTTAAATAATATATATATATATTAATATATAGTATAATTATATATATATATATATATATATTATAATTATAAAAAATACCAAAATACAAAATACCAACAAAACATAATAAACCAACTTTATAGGAAAACTTTCGCGAATTACAAAAAAGGATTCGACAAAATCTCAGAATACATAGAAAATAATTACTCAATTAATAATATCTCAATACCACAATACTTGAAGAGAACTCTATCCAAAGCTTCACTTTGCATTCAAAAAGCCGCAGACCTAATGTATATATATAATATATATATATCATATATTATATATAGATAATTATAATATATATATTATATATCATATATATATATAAATATATATATATATATATACTATATATATTATATTATAATATAATTATATATATATATATGCTATTAACCCCTTGAGGATTAGATCAGTGAATAAAAAAGAGTAATTACTTCTTATCTTTATTTTTAATGTTAATTAAATTAAAATGGTAAACAATGGTATCAATGTTAAGAACAATTATAATGCAATCAATCTTAATTAACACAATAGGCCTATTTCCACAGTCATTAATAAAATGGGTGAAAGTTAATATAACAAGTTCCTACGATCAAACACAATTTTACGGTTTTAACAAGCAGATGCTTCAACACGACCTCTTCTTCTTATCCATGAGATCTAATGCCTTCCTTTCCCTCGTAAATGCCAGGCATTTCCTCGGGCAGCTTGCAGTGAACCTCATTCTTACGAACCCAATGATGGCTATACAAAAGAGTCGAAATATTTTTCTTAACAGTAATGAAATAAAATTAAAATTTAATACAAGAACCCCTTTTTTTGAGTGGATGTTACAGGTGTATAGAAGGAGCCTGTGTTAAAAAAGCTACAATGGAGGTGTACAGGATTATTGTGAGGGCAAAGAGAAATTCCGCCCACACCCGTTTTTTTTTTTTTTTTTTTTTTTTTTATAGTAGTAATTTGACATTATTTAACGAAATACAATTTTTTATTTCATTCAATACATTGTTCAAATACATAAAGACCCTTCTTAGTCCCCACCTCTTGGGGGTTTGACTATTTCAAACTTTCTAAATTACAAGACCGCCTTCTGTTAACATGTTTTGTAAGAAACACGCGGGAATTCATTCACACGTATCTAATGTTTGTCGGAGCAATTGCATTATCTAGAGCGGTAGCATTATCTAGAGGAGAGAACATTATTTTTTTTTTTTTTTAAGGATAAAATATCAATTTAATTCAGTCTAATCTAAGAATATTATGGCAGAACTAAGAAGCCCCCTTTTTTTCTTCATTTTTTCTTTATTAATTATTCTTGCCTATATTTAATTTATAATATATAATTTTTTTTTTCATTTAACCTTTTTTCTTACTTGGGTTCAGCGTCCTATCGGTATGTTATGATAAAAATTCTTCATTTCGTTAATTGTCTACTGCATTCTTTCCTTGCTTTAAAATATAAACGTTATTCTTTTTTATTCGTAGCACCCTGAAGGTCCTGATAGTATCTTCTCTGACGTTTCCCTACTATTATACTGTTGATCTTCCCTTAATTAAACAGACGCCCTTGCCTTTGTGGAGATCTTTTCGGAAAATATATTCTTATTTTTATACACAACCTGTTGGTGCCAGAGGCCTAGCGCATTACAAGGCCACTAGTTTTCTTCAAATAAAGCACTTTGAACTGCTGTGGCACGAGTGGCTCCTTCCTGCCACAGAGCTTCCTGGCCGATAGATTGTTTTGGCCGAACTATAAGCACCAGCTGGGGGGACCCCTTGGTCATTATAGAGGGCTAACTTCTCAAACATACAGTGGCCTCCAGCCGCAAAAAATTTCAAGGCCATTTTAACCCTTCATGATCTCGCCTATCATTAATCATACACCTTAAGTGTTACTCATGAGAGCTTGATTTAATTTTTCTGCCAGTCCGTTCGAACGAGGGGAATTAGGCGTCGTGATAATATTATCTATGTTGAGTAGGTTACACACGTCATTAAATAACTTGGCAGTGAACTGGCTTCCCCGGTCTGAGATGAGCCTTTTTATTGAGCCACAGAACGGAAAAATTTCGCCCACTAACACATTTAATACCGAGTCGACCGTTGCCTGTCTAAGAGGGTAGGCGAAAGGATACTTACTAAATCTGTCGACTAAAACAAGCAGATAATCTGAATCCAATACTGCAGGTAACTTAACACAAATCCACAATGAAGAGTATCAACTTCTCCGAGACTCCTTAAATCTGCCGAATTCTGGAGATATCCTTCTAACGCTCTTGTTTTTTTGACAGACATCACAACTCTGTATGAATTTTTTTACTCTACTATGCATAAATCTGAAGGCAAAATCCGCTTTCAGGATAGTCAACGTCCGTTTAATTCCCAAGTGATTTGTGTTATGTATTTTCTCTATGACATCATCCACCAGATTTTCCGGTACTAATATTCCTAGCTGTGGCCTGGTAGAGATGTCAAGCCGCCAAAAGACAGCTTCTTTGCCCCGATGAATGAATTCCTTGTACAGGTCTTCAATCCATAAGTTTTCAGCCCCTTTATTAGGTCCCTTATATAACCATCATTCCTGTTCTATAGCTATCTCTTTGAAATCTACACCATCCTGAATTTTCTTTTCATCATTCATTTAACCCTTTTTTACTGTAGTTAGTATTTATTAAAATCCTCAACGTCATTATCATTACCAGGCTTCGCTCTAATTATCATTCACATTATTATTTTATTACTACTACTACTAATACTACTCACTATCGCTTTTACTATTATTATTATTATGATTACTACTACTTACTAACTACTATTACTACTACTACTACCACTATCGCTTTTATTATTATTGTTATTATTATTATTGATTGATTATTATTTTCATTATTTTATTATTATTATTATTATTATTATTATTTATTATTCATTATTGTTTATATATTATTATTCATTATTAATTATTATAAATATTATTTTATTATGTATTATTATTATTATTTTTATTATTATTATGCTTTATTCTTTTTTATTTTATATTATATTATTATTATTATCTCATTTTATTATTATTATTTTTATTATTATTATTATTATTATTATTATTATTATTATTATTATTATTATTATTATTATTATTATTATTATTATTATTTTTATTATTATTATTATTATTATTATTATTATTATTATTATTATTATTATTATTATTTTATTATATTATTTATTATTATTTTATTATTATTATTATTTTTATTCTTATTATTATTATTATTATTATTATTATTATTATTATTATTATTATTACTATTTTTATTCTTATTATAATTATTATTATAATACTCCAGTAAGTCTTGTTCTTTTAACGTGCGATTTAAAGGGCTTAACCCTTCTACAATGGAATTCAGAGAATTGCATCCCAACTCCTCCTCAGTTGTAAATCCGTTTCCATGGCAATTTCTTTTGGCCACGCCCACTCTCCATCTTCTATATAAGCTAATTGCAATTGCAATTTCTCATCCTCCATGATCCTCTCTCTTTCGTCAGCCAATTCAGTCAAAATTATCGCCAATTTATTTTTAGCCTTAGAGACCAACTTAAACTCAACGTCAAAATTTGCAATGGCATTCAATAAGTTTATCTCCCGAATATTATGAACTTTCGTGGCACTCTTTTTTGTATAAGCTGTGATCAACCCACTGTTACTGGTACAGATATTGACTCTCCTATTTGCAATTAAATAAGCATATTTTTGTAAACTGTTATTGACGCATAGTAACTCCTTAACCAACTGTGGTAGTGCCACTTCCACCTCAGTGAGTATGGTACTATAAAGTGCGAAAATCTTTGTTTGATTATTTTCTTCTCCCATAAGTGCGCTGGCTATAGTAAGCTCGCTTACCTTCGTGTATAATAGTAACTCAGTTTTTTCATCAGGGAACGACAATAGGGTGGCACTCACCATAGCCGCTTTAGCTTCTTGAAATGCTCGCTCGGCTTCTACTTCCCAGGAAATTCTTTTATTGGAGGCGGGTTTTCCCTTCAACTCTTGTTCTGGGGTGCGAACATATTGGCGGTCCACTTTTCTCCGACTATGTTTGATTCGGCAGAAGTTTATATAGACCGGAAATGCTCTAAGCTGTGTTTGATATTTTTTGGCTTGCAACATTCACCCACTGCACGATTTTCTCCTTACTAGCCTAATTCCCTCTCGCTAATACCCTTGAAAACCTAGAAAATCTGGTTTCTCCGACTGCAAAGTAAAACATTTGTTTTGGGTCCCTATAAATTTTCATTTACTTTGTAATCTCTCTAAACTTTCTCCAACATTTGCAACATGCTCTTCAAGAGTCGAACTGGCAATTAATATGTCATCTAAAAATAGACAAAAACATTCCTTAAATCCCCAAGCAAAATTGACATGAAGCGCTGAAAGGCACTAGAAGAACACTTATGTCCTTGTATTAAATAGTTAAAACTGTAGTTAACAAAAGGACAAGTAATAGTGAAATATTTCTTTGTTTCCTCGCTGATTGGCACGTTATAGTAAGCTTGCCGAATGTCTAGCCGTGTTAGCAATCTGCAATGTTGCAATTGCAATAAAATATCTTTAATCTTAGGCAGAGTAAAATTGTCAGAGGTTGATCTTTGGTTCAATAACCTCAAATCAACGACTAAACGAACCCTGCCATCCGACTTTGGCAAGAAGCTTGTTGGGAAACCCCAATTGCTTCTCCCCCGCGAAATGACCCCCGCGTCCAATAATTTATTGATTTCCTCCTTTGCTTTCTCAAAAAGATGTGGAGCTATGTTTCTACTCCTCAATTGTATCGGCGAGCCGCTGACATTCACATGGTATGGGTAATTTGCCGCCAACTCGCACAAAATTTCTTCCTTCAAAGGACATTCTTCTCTCTCCCCTCCCCCCTCATCAACAGTGCAATCTTCAACCCCCCTCCCAATAGTACAATCTCTACCCCCCCTCCCCCCTCCCCTATAGTTTCGTTAGCGTCGGGTTGTGAGCGAGCAGAAAAATCGTTTTCACAGCTGTTAAAATAGGCCCCGCCCCGGTTTCTTCGGTACTTTGTACATATAAATTGCCACCTTGCAAGCTGTTCATTCTTTAAATTTAAATTAGGTGCTTTATAGGGATTTAAGAACAAGACCTGGTACTTCCTAATTAAATTATTAACTATTGCGTATCTCGCAAAGCGGTAATATTTAAAGAACAGCGGCCAGAGGAATATAGAATTGTACATTGCTTGGAAAATCGAAAAATGCCTCATTACTAAAGAGAAATACTACGTTTCGTGCTAGGATCTAATAAATAATGATACCTAAAGTCTAAATGAACCCGTGTTTTTTTGAGAAAAGGCATGCGAGAACATTAAATTTGATATCTGTAGCGTAGGCATGCACATTGTAAGGTTATCTAACCCAAATCAATTTTAATTACCCTTTTATTATAAATACATGCAGCCTCCATTTGCGGCTCTGGCAGTGCCAATAATGGCACCCCCTTTATCTAATTCAGACGCTACCACCAGGTCGAGGCAACTTGCCGGTGTCTAGTAGGATAAGTATTCATTGTTAGTTTTATCCGAAATGTATACAATTTAATCAAAAAACTACATCTTAAAATAGCTGCAACGATTTTAGCGTGAGTTGCCCAGACAACTTCACTACATGTATAACCAGGATAAGTCACAGCCACATTTATTTTCTTAAATTTAATGATCCCTCATGCTTATCGGAAGGAGAAGAACCCCTTCATCCCTAAAGCTAATACAATTCATTTTCAGAAAGGGAATTTCACCCCTTCATTAATTACAAATTCATTTTTATCATTATTTTATCAACAAGTATGGAGTCACAAGTCTGAGGCCTCTCTTCCCGCCTTCTCCCCAGTGAGCGGAGTGGGGGAGCAGGTCGACTCGGTCGGGGGAGACAGCGACTCATTTACAAGGCTATCGTCTTCAATGTAATTAGAAGAATTTACAAAACCGTCATCGCCATCACTATGGCTATCATTTCTAATTCTACAATCACTACTATTATTATTATCATTATCGTTATTAATCTCATCAATGCATCTAGTTACAATGTAAAGTCGAAGAGGACTCCTGTGGGGGAGAGGTTGACTCAGGTGGGAGATAAGCTGACCCACTAGAAGTCCCCACCTCGTCCATTTGAGTCACCCTCTCATCATTAAAACTTTCGTTTTCAGATGCGTTGTTAATTACCCCCTCTCGCCCTTGATTATTTTTACAAGTAAAATTTCTATTCCATTTATATCCATTAATATAATTAACATTTCCATCATACCCACGATTAATATAATTACAATTATTACTAAAATACCTATTACTATTATGGCCAGTAAAATTTGCATACCCATTATTATTACAAAAATTATTATAATCAACACGTGCATCATTACATAAACATTACTGTTATAATCAATATTTTCATTCCATGGGGATTATTATTATATGAAATTTGAAGATCTATGAGTTATCTGTAATTTCTATTAATTTTTTTTTTTTTTTTTTTTTTTTTTTTTTTTTTTTTTTTATTTTTATATATTATGACTTATAATTCCTACCAATTGGTTTGACTATTATCATTTAATAATCGTCTCTATCTATAGTTATAAATTATATTTTTCCGCCGCCCAAAATTAGAACTTTTCATACAAAAGTTGCTTTATTTGGGTAAAACAATTACAAGGATTTCTACTCACAAAGGCGTCATTTCCCCACATATTTACCCCCCCCTCATCTGGCCTGGGAGTCGTCTCACAGGCCAACCTCTCCATTTCCCTGGTTCGAAATGTTGGAGTTCCGCTGCGGGGGAGAAGGAGTTGCCGGGGGTTGCGATATCAAGGTGTACATCGGACAATATCGACCCTCACATTTAAATGAACGGTGCAAGAATTTTTTATGAAACCTACAAAGACCTTCTGTACTAGGGCCAGCAGACAACGTTGTTATAAGTTGATCGGTTGAAATTCCTTCCTCTTGAATTTTGATCATTATTGGGGGTGGGGGAGTTTTTTGAATTCTGACAGATCGTCTTCGCGAGCTCTTACGCTCTTGGCGAGTGATCTCATTTCTTCAGCTGACTTTTCATGAGAGATTATCAGTCGACTATCTCCCTCTCTTGTGCTGAAGTCTCTCTGTTGGGTGGCTTGGTGACTTTCTCTTCCGCTGGTCGGACTGCATTCAAAGGTTGCCATTCGGTTTCTCCCCCCGCTGGGGATTGGCGAGCACCCGTTTTGGGAAAAAAAAATTGTTAAAAAAATGTCGATCGGCAATTTTCAAATCTAATTCCTCAAAATCATGGTTCTTCTCTGTTGTCATGAGGGAAATCTGTAATTGCTAGGCAATCGTAAGAGAAAGAGTTCTCTAATAAATTTTGCATCGTTGTCCGTTATTGAATCGAAAGTGGATAATCCGAGCATCTCTTTGATTCTAACTGCATAATCAGATGGAAGCTCCCCCTCCCTCATCCCTGATTGAAAGACTTCTTCTATCTGCGTTCTTAGCGATGGTGCATAGAGTTTTTCTATTACTTTCACTAATTTGGTATAACAATCGTCTTTTAGGGGAAGTTTCAACGAATTTGTAATCTTTTGCTTGGTAATTTTGATGCCAGAAGCCTTACCCTCTCCCTTTGATCGATGATTTCATTAAGGTTAAAGATCATTGTCGTCTGCCGGATCCAGTCTAAGGCATCAAATTCGTTGAAGGGGGGGATAGCATTGAGGGGGAGATTTTTCTTTCTTACCCTTTCTCCCTAAAGAGAGTGGGGGAAGGGTGACTCTTCACCAGGCTTCGACTAGCGTCAATGCTCTTCTTGGCATCCTCGACTATTCGAGTCTGTTTCGTATTGTCGATGCTGAACCGATATTCTTCATTTACTCCACTTCGGAATCGAGGCGGACTTCTACGGGGGAAGTGCTGATGGACGTCCTTGAAAGGATTGAGACCGAGTCATAGGCTAACTACGTTGTCTCCTCATCGTTTTGTAAACTCTGATGACTTTCTTTTTAAACTCGGCATTCTTAACGGTTTTTTTTTTTTTTTTTTTTTTTTTTTTTTTTTTTTTTTTTTTTTTTTTTTTTGTTTTGGGAAAAGTTTTTAAGCCTATTGTGATAGGGTTTCTTATTTCACTGCTTTTTCGGGGAATTTGAACTGTTTTTTTTTTTTTTTTTGTGTGTTTGAACTGCTTTATTATTATTTTTTTTTTTTTTTGTATGTTTTTTGTGTGTGTTTGTGTTTTTGCTCGGCACTTTTTTTCACTTCACTGTTTAATTAGGCCTGTTTGAATTAATTCACTGTTTGACACTCTTCACATCAGTTAGGTATGGGTGTTCGTCACTCTAAAGGGGCACCATTTCTTTGTATTAACCCTTTGAGGAGTTAGATACAGTGGAATAAAAAAGAGTAATTACTTCTTATCTTTATTTTTAATGTTAATTAAATTAAAATGGTAAACAATGGTATCAATGTTAAGAACAATTAATAATGCAATCAATTCTTTAATTAACACAATAGGCCAATTCCACAGGCATCAATAATATAGGTGAAAGTTAACACAAGAATTTCTACGATCAAACACAATTTTCCGGTTTTTAACAAGCAGATGCTCAACACGACCTCTCTTCTTATCACATGAGATCTAACTGCCTTCCTTCCCTCGAAATGCCAGGCATTTCTCGGGCAGCATTGCAGTGACTCATTTTTACGACAATGATGCTATACAAAAGAGTCACCGAATATTTTTCTTACATAATGAAATAATAATTAAAATTTAACATACAGAGAACCCCTTTTTTGAGTGATGTTACAGGTGTATATAGCCGTGTACAAAGCTACTATGAGAGGTGTACAGGATTATTGTGAGGGCAAAGAGAAATTCCGCCCTCACATATATATATATATATATATATATATATATATATATATATATATATATATAATATATATATATATATATCATATATATATATATATATATATATATTATATATTATATATATATATATAACTCCGAAGAATACCTAAAAAAAATGTAACCCCGACCTTACGCCTGAATTCAACTTGATCAGGCAACGAAAATCTACTCAAAAAATTCAAAACACATATCAAGAAATTATTTAAACACAAATTACAAACCTAACAAACACGTTTGCACTTCAATAATTATTCAACAATATACAACAACCTACAACAACAACATACAACATATGGTGGAACTTAAGGCGTTTTAAGATTGGAATTTGTTTTTCTTCCAAATCCGATAGAACGTTCTTCTTGAGTTCATTTTCGATGAAAATCAAATGAACATTCTTCAGCTTTTGAGGTTTGTTTACATTTTACAGCACAAACCTAAGCCTATAAAGGCTATTATTAGGATTTTTTAGTTATACGTTTATATATATATATATAATACTATATATATATATATATATAATATATATATACTATATATATATATATCATATATTAATATATATATATATATAGTATATATATATATATATTATATTATTATATATATATATATATATATTTATATATATTATATATTATATATATATATATAATATATCTATATATATATATATATATATAGTATTATATATATATATATAATATATATATATATATTTATATATATATATATATATATATGATTATATTATATCATATAAACAAGCCATGTATTGAAACATGATCCCTTCGAGGAGTGACGTCACACACAAGATAAAATAAAATTTCTCAATTTTGTAATTTTTTTATAATATTTTTCACCAGTTCTTTGGGAAATAACAATTAATATATTTCGAAGGTTTGTCGCTATTCATATGAAAACATTTAAAAAAAAAACATTTTTTTACGATTTCATGTGACTCACAAGTCAAGAATAATACTCAGAATGGAAAGAACCAAAAAGAGCAATCTTACGGATGGAAGAAAAATTTCCAATTTCGCTAGAAAAATTGTCTTCCATTTGGAAGAAATTTGACAAATCAAATGGGAAAGTGAAGAATTTCTTCGTTTGAAGAATTCTTGGCCAAATCAAAAATTTAATAAAAACATTAAACAACGCAAATAACAACCCAACTCTCACACACGAATCTACTAAAAATCTCAACACTCAATCCACTCAAACAACATACGAACACTCTTCCAACTCATTTCGCAAAATGAAATCATAACCCCACACACCCACACAATAGGAAAATAGTCAGATACCTTATGAAAATAGAAAAAGCAACCACGACCAAACAATAAAAATAACACCAACTGATATTTAAAACACCATAAAGACCCTTAAAAATTACCAGCAATCGGTCCTGATAACATCTCAAATATGCACATTAGACATTTAGCAAATATCTCATTAACTCATTTAGCACACATATACAACAATTCATCTAATTAAATCACATTCCCTTCCCTGGAAAAGAGCAATCATCATCCCAAAGTTAAAACAAGGAAAGACCCCTGTCTACATGAAATGCAACCAGGCCCCGAAAACTGCGCATCAACTCCTCCTAGTCTGCCACTCTAACTATCAACTCAGAACACCTAGGAAATGACAGCCTTAGGGGATCTGTTGAGGAGGCCGGAGGCGGCGGAGGGGTACCTTAGTTAGGGATGACCACTCTGATGAGGGTGGTCCAGAGGCTAGGAGGTAAAGAAGGAAGGCAAAGATATATATATATATATAATACTATATATATATATATTATATAATATATATAATTAATATATATATATAATAATATATATAGTATATATATAACTATATCTATATATATATATATAAAATATATATATAGTATTATATATATATATATATTATACTATATATATAAATATATATCTAATAATATATTATATATATATAATATATATTATATATATATATAATACTATAATATATATATATATAGATATATATGATATAATATATATATTACATATACAGTTGTCACCGCCGCTCACGCGCAGAAGCCCTATTCAAGGAGGGGGTGTTGAACGCCTCAAAAATTCATCTAAGCCAAATTACGCAGATGAGCAAACGCAGGCTTTAAAGTGAGGGAATTTAAATTGAGTAGGAAACAACAGAAGATGGAAGAGAATGCCACAGAACAGGAGGTGACAGAAAGAAGGAAGCATCGCCAGCGAAATAGTTGAGTTAATAATAACAACACAAAACTCCTGTTACCGAACCACAAGCACCCTGTGATACGAAGGCGTTGTAAAGTGGTGGTACGCGAGTGGAAAGCTCCCTCGAGCACTTGCCGCACGGTACCTATAGAAAAAAGATAAAGCAAAACCAGAGGGTCGAGTGAACTAGAAAGTACAGAGACAGTTTATAAGCCTTTGGCCTTTGCTCCAACCCTATGCAAAAGCGGTGAAACAAGAGCCCCCGATAATGAGAGCAGTACTATATACAAGGGGGATGAATCAGTTGCATATGTGATAACTATGATGACAAGGTATATATATAGTCCGCACTCTAAACAGAACTTTCAGTTTTCTTTGAGGCCGCTTTGTTGTTCCTATGCAAACCGTTGTGATGTGCAGATTCAAGACATTTTTTGTTATGTTTAATTGCCTGACTGAAGGATTGTTATATTTCTATATCGGGTATAATCTGATATATATCGTTTTATAAAGAGATAGGTATTATATATTAGTAGGTGTCTGAGAGTGTATATATTTGTTAGAAGTTCGGTTTAAAGAATAAAATAATCACAGAGTTTGAGAGGACCTCCCACCGGAATTCTATTCTCAGATCAAGCGGAGAAATAATGCGTAAAGATATATCTATGAGGCAATTCTAGAAGTAAGAAAGGAATATATATTATATATATGTTTAAGAATTGCTATATATATCTGTATTCATCGGCATATGATGGAAAAGTAGTATGTGCAGTGAGAACATCATTAGATGGGAAATCTAAGGAAAAAGGTTAGGAGATAAAACAGAACCCTGAGGACACCACTATTGACAGAAAAAGATTTGTAAGAAGTCGCTCCATCAGCAACAGCCGATATTGAGGCTGATTGAAAGAAAGCTTGACATAAATAAGCAAAGAGAACTAGGAAGCCCAAAGGAGGGGAGCTTGAGAGCAGTGACGCGTGCCATATCCAGTCAAATGCTGGATATGTCCAAGCGCCACCAAGGCAAGTCCCCTTCGTAGTTCCTAAGGACAGAAAACCATAAATCTATTAAATAGGAAAGTATATCGCCAATAGGAACCTCGAGCGCCGATAAGCCATACTGGCGATCAGGAAAGAAGGGGAATGAGATTCCAGATGGTCTAAGAATTGAGAGGTTGAGGAATGCGTATCAAAAGGAAATCTTAGATAGAAATACCAAAATTAGAGCTATAGGGCGATAGTTGGAAGGATGCAGAGCTTCTTCCTTTTTTCGGAATAGGTTTTGCATATGCGCGCTTCCAACTCTGAGTGAATGTGCTAGATGAGGCATAGAGAGATATAGTTGAACTAGAGGCGGGGTCAGCACTGAGCACACTCCCTCAAAACTTCGGAGAGGAATGCCATTCGCGGCCACCCACCTTCCGAACGTTCAAACGAATTTCAGGCAGCCCCATGCACCCGATCAAATGTAATCACAGGCAAGGCATAGGACACCTGAGAGGAGAAGGAGGAGGAAGAGGAATGCCAGTATCGTCCAGGATTGAGTTAGGGGAATATAGGATTCAAAAGATTGGCCTTTATTGAGCATTAGCAACAGAACCATCAGAGCGAATAGAAGAGGAAAGGATGAATTTAAAGCAAGGTTTGTTAAAGAAGTTTTTTGGGCAAGAGGCAGAAAGATTTGTCAGTAGAGAACCAAGGAGGTTAGCTGCACTTTCGTGTAATTGAAAGTCCTCTTTGCTCGTCAAAGAGTATCCTTTCAACGATTTCTAGCTGAATGAAAATTAGTGAGAGTAATAGGAGAACGAGAATTTTTACACACCCGATACTCACTGTCTCCAGCCTGAATGACCAGAGAACAAGTACCACCGAACCATGGATTTGAGAGAGAAAGTTTTAGTTGAAAAGGGAATGAACCTGCTCATCCATCAACGATTATTACAGCTCCCACTTTATCGGGAGAAGCTGAAGCGTCTTCAGATTCAAAGCAGTCACTCCAATATTGTTAGGTTAGAAGCAACCGCAATGTCCCCCAATCACACCGATCAAAGTGCCAGAAAAAGACATAGGGCAGGATGGAGCTGTTGGAGAGAAAGTATTTAAAATTAAGAGATATAAGGTTGTGGTCAGATTACCGATAGGAGCGAAAGTGGTGTATTTAAAGAGAAGGATAGTGGTGAAACATAGGGTAAGTGTGTTCAAGAATGGTTGGACAAATCCGGAATGTGTGTAGATTCTTTAATTAGTTGCTTCCAGGATACTTTGAGAATACTGAATGAATCGGCTTCCTCCCCACCTAACTCAGTATGAGAGGACCCCAACAATTCAGTGTTATGTTCAATGAAATCCCCTAAATAGAGGACCCTCAGTATTTAGTATTTGGATGATATAACAGTCTCGTGAGGTAATCAAAAAAGGCATGAAAATCTGTTCTGCTTGGAGGACACTGCAGAAGCCCAAGATTTTATGTAGTAGAAGAAGAAAGACTTTAAGCCCATAGGCATCGAAGTTAGGAAGATTTCCGAGATTCTCGAAGACGTGTTACAGGAGTTGTTTAAGTTTACATAGGCACATACTCCACCCTTTCAGACGAAATATGAAATGTTAAAGTTGGATATTATTAAAATAGTTTTAGGATTGAATTCTTAGCCACTCTGGGTCTCAGACAAGAGCAAAAGATTAGGGCCTTAGGAGTTAGAGAGCGTGGGTATATACGATGCAGAGTTAGAGGCAAGCCACGGATGTGGTAAAAGTCAATAGAAAGCCCGCACCTGTGCAAATTTGCCAATACACGCACACACGATAAAAAAAAACAAAAACAAAAAAAACAACAGACATAAACAAACAGACAAAAACCAAAGGAGAAAAGAGGAAAAATTAATTCGACGCTTTTAAAACCTAAATTTAAAACCTTGAAATTAAACGCTAAAACCCTATTTTACTAGAACTATATTAAAATATGAATAAATCAGAAAGTTTAAAAACACTCGCGCACTTCACACACTCTCACGAAATTGCGTAGAACAAAAGAAAAAAAAATACTATTGATCAACTAAAAAAGTGGAAGCTAAATCTGTATAAATTATAATAATAATGGCTATCCAAATAGGTAAAGGTTACGCTAAAACCCAAGTTGGAGAAACGCTAAAAATCTAAATTAAAAAGAAGTCGAGGGAAAAAAACATAACCTAGTACTATATATATATATATATATATATATATATTTAGAAAAAAGTTATATATATATATATATAATATATATATATATATATAATACAAATTTATATATATAATATAATAAAAACTAAATTTATATATAATATATATATTTATAAATATATATATATATATATATATATATATATATATATAATATATATTATATATATATATATATATAATATATATATATATTATTATATATATATATATTATATAATATATATATATATTAGAAATATATATATATTGTACACATACTGTTATATCTTCTCATCCATATACTGAGGTCCTCTATCTATTTAGGGGATTTCTATGTATACAACACTGAATGGTTGGGAATCCTCTCATACTGATTTAGGTGGGAGGAGGCCGAATATTAGCATTCTCAACGATCTGGGGCAACTAATAAAGAACCCACACACATTCCGGATCGTCCCAACAATTCTTGACACACTTGACCTATGTTTCACCACTAGTCCTTCTCTCTATTAATACACCACCTTGAGCTCCTATTGCGATAAATCTGACCAAAACCTTATAACTCTTAATTTTAAATAACTTTCTCTCGAACAGCTCCATCCTGTCCTATGCGTTTTTTCTGGCACTTTGATCGGGCTGATTGGGGGGCCTTGCGTTGCTTCTACGCTAACTATAACTGGAATGACTGCTTTGAATCTGATGACGCTTCGGCTTCTGCCATTAAGGTGGGAGCTGTAATCGTTGACTGGATGAGCAGATTCATTCCTTCTTCGACTAAATCTTTCTCTCCTCATAATCCATGGTTCGATCGTGCTTGTTCTCTGGCCATTCAGGCTAAGGACAGCGCGTATCGGGAGTGGAAAAGTTCTCGCTCTCCTATGACTCTTGCTAATTTTCATTCAGCTAGAAATCATAGCAGAGATACTCTTCGATGAGCAAAGCGGGCTTTCATCAAACGAAAAACGAAAGTGCGCTAACCTCCTTGTTCTCCTACTGACAAATCTTTCTGGCCTCTTGCCAAAAACATCTCTAACAACTTCTGTAAATCTGCCTTTCCTCCTCTTATTCGATCTGATGGTTCTGTTGCTAATCTCCAACTGAAAAGGCCAATCTCTTCGGCTTCCTATTTTCCTCTAACTCGACCCTGGACGATTCTGGCATTCCTCCTCCTCCTCCTTCTCCTCTCAGGTATCCTATGCCTTTGCCTGTGATTACATTTGATCGGGTGCATGGGCTCCTGAGAGCTATGAATGTTAGGAAGGCGGGTGGCTCGGATGCATTCCTCCCCGAGTTTGAGGGAGTGTGCCTTCCGTGCTATCCCCGCCCTCGTTCAACTATATTCTCTATGTTCAATACTAACACCTTTCCCTCAGTGTTGGAGCACGCACATGTCCAACCTATTCCGAAAAAAGGAAGCCGCTCTGATCCTTCCCAACTACCGCCCTATAGCTCTACTTGTATTCTATCTCTAAGATCTTTGAAACTCTACTCAACTCTCATTTCTTAGATCATCTCGCAGCTAATAAAGGCTTTCGAGCGCCAGTAGGGCTTCGGCGCCGAGGTCAAGGCGAATACGTGACATCTACCTTACCGATTTCTGGTTTCCCACTTAGGAACTACAGCAGACTTGCGTGGTGGCCGCTTGACATATCCCAAAGCATTGACCGGGTATGGCACGCTCCACTGCTCTCCAAGCTCCCGCTCCTTTGGGTTTCCTCCTTCTCTTTGCTTACTTCTGTCTAGTTTTTTTTCAAATCGCTCAATATCGGCTGTTGTTGGTGGGGCGACTTCTCTTCCTTTTCTGATAATAGTGGTTTCCTCAGGGTTCGTCTTTATCTCCTACTTTATTCTTACTTCTTCATTAATGATCTTCTCACCTACACATTTCTAACTCTATTCACTCTTATGGCCGAATACTCGACCCTTCATTCTTCAACTCATTCAATTCTGCCTCCTTCTTTACTTCTAGAATTGGCCTCTTCGTCTTAATCTTTCTGATTCTCCTTCTCGCTGATACTGATAGGAATTTCCGGGTGGGCTGTCAGTCTGAACCTTGGTGAAATTCAAGCTCTTTAAACTGAAACTTCTACAAATCTCCCTCTCTAAAACCTTTCCAACTTCCTATCTCTTTCGACGATTCTCTCGTCTCTCCTGTCGACAATTATAAACATCCTTGGCCTTAACATAAACAAAAAAAAATGTCTTGGAAACCTCACATCACAACGGTTGCTAAGGCGGCCTCAAAGAAACTGGGAGTTCTGTTTAGACTGCGAGACTTTTTTTCCTCTTCTCAGTTACTCCAGCTATACAAGGGCCTCATCCGCCCTTGTATGGAGTACTGCTCTCATATCTGGGGGGGCTCTGGTTTCACCCGCTTTTGGATAGGGTCCGAGTCAAAGGCCAAAAGCTTATAAACTGTTTCTGTCATTTCCAGTTCACTTGACCCTCTATCTTTGCGCGCGATGTGGAGCTTTATCTCTTTTCTATAGGTACCGCAGCGGCAGGTGCTCGAGGGAGCTTATCACTCGCGTACCACCACCTTTGCGTCGCCCTCGTAGAACTAGGGGTGCTGTGTCTGCACATGAGTTTTGTGTTGATGTAGGTAACTCCAGGCTAGTTCGCTGCGGTGCTTCCTTCTTTCCTGCCACATCTGTTCTGTGAAATTCTCTTCCATCTTCCGTGTTTCCTACTGAATTTAATCTCCCCCACTTCAAAGCCTGCGTCTGTGTCATCTGCGTAATTGCTTTAGTGTTTGACTTCTGAGTACGTGAACACCCCTCCTTGAATAGGGCTCTGCCCGTGAGAGGTTGTGACAACTGTAAAAAAAAAAAAAAAAAAAAAAAAAAAAAAAAAAAAAATATATATATATATATATATATATATATATATATATATATATATAAATATATATATATTATATATATATATATATATAATATATATAGTATATAAATAAATCTTATATATATATATAATATATATAGACAGGGTGTATCATTAATATTACGAAAAAATTCAGTATGATATTCCTTGCATAAATATGAGAAAATATGTGTCAAAAAACATTTCTCCGAAAACGCCTCGTTTTCCAAGATACAAGGTGATGAAACCTATTTAAACATTAAGTTATAATAAACAGTAAACTAAATTTGGGAAAGGTAATTAACAAACTCATTCAATTTATTTAATTATAAGAATTACATACATTACTGGCACAGACAGAAAATATCAACAGAAATAGTTGACGGAAGCAATGGCTGCACTTTAATTTATAACAAATGTTGAGAAAATGAAGCATCCAGCGGCAATACAGGCCTCTATTCTGCGACGCATTGATTGACGGACACGTTCAAATATACCGTGTGTGTGCCGAATTGTGGCACAAGATGCGATTATGCGAGCCCTTAAATTCTTCGGGACTTTCAACTGTTGCTGTATAAACCATATGTTTCAGGTGACCCCACAAGAAGAAATCCAAAGCATTTAGGTCTGGAAGACCACGCGAGGCCAAGGTTCTGTACCTCCTTGACCTATCCAACAGGGTGGATATACAGTGTTCCAATAGTTACGAGCAACTAAACTGAAATGAGCTGGAACGCCGTCGTCCATAAAATACATTTTCGATCTTAGTTGTAATGGGACGTCTTCCAGTAGTGTAAGCAAGTCATGTTCAAGAAATTGGCGATAAACGTCTCCAGTAAGCCTCGCTGGTAAAAAAGAATGGACCTATCAAATGGTCGCCAACAATTCCGACCCATACATTCAATGAAAACTGGTGTTGATGGCGGCTTTCAACTATTGCATGTGGGTTCTCATCAGCCCATATGTGATTGTTGTGGAAGTTCAATATGGCGTCTCTGGAAAAATTTGCCTCATCGGTGAACAATATTTCTGCTAAATGGTGAGGATTGTCTGCAATTTTCTGTTGCATCCATCGACACAAAGCTACTCTTGCAGGAAAATCTGTTATTACAAGTGCCTGCACTCATTGGATGTGATAAGGGTACAGAAGTTGATTTTTCAATACCCTGAAAACTGTCGAATGACTTACATGTAGTGTTGCAGCAATCTTTCTGGTACTTGTTGTAGGACTGTCCTCAAGTTCTTGGAGAACCTGTTTTTCGACATCTGGAGTTGATACTGTGCGAGGTCGCCCGTTTCCATTAGTAAGTTTTTTTAAAACTTCCTGTTTCTCTAAGACGTTGATGGAGACGTGCAAACATAGTATGATGCGGGATGACACGATTAGGGTACATTTCTTCATAGAGACGCATGGCTGCTAATGAATTACCGTTCGTACGACCGTAAACAAAATGCATATTGCACATTTCATTCACTATTTGTGTAATTCATTTTGAAAATATGAGCAAAACTTGCAACACAGAAACTTGAGACGCGACACGGACGCAGTATATGTATAATGAAAGCGAAGCTACGGAACTAGTTAAATAAACAGATAGGTAATCTTCTACGGTATATTTGTGCTTATTATTAAAGGTTGAGATGTGGCACTGGAGCGCAATGAAATATATCAGATATGTCCCACATAAGTTTCATCACCTTGTATGTTGGAAACGAGGCGTTTTCGGTGAAATGTTTATTGACACATATTATCTTATATATGTGCAAGGAATATCATACTGAATTTTTTTGCAATATTAACGATACACCGTATATATATATACTCGTCAAAAATAACGCACCACTAGGTAAATGTCACTCGCAGGAACGGAAAGACCCCTAACCCCATGAAGACCCTCACCAACACAGACGACAGCATCAGTGTAATTATGTAACCATCTCGCAGAGAATTCGCTACAGTACTGAGACCGTCACTCGATAAATTTAGGAAAACATAAACCACGTAATTAGACCTGGGAGAGGTGGGGGTAGGTTATGTCGGGGGTATTATAGAGAGAAGGATCATTCACGCACGAAGCGACTCCGATAAACATGGAGAGGATAGTGCGTCAACTTTCAAGAGATCTGTGCGAGCAGATAACAACAGTTCTTGCCGAAGGACATGGATACCGGGCACTTGGTCGACGGTTCTATGTAGCCCACACAACGATTGCACGGGAGTGGTGCCAACGGTACCAGGAAACCTTGACACATGATCGCCGGAGAGGACAAGGTAGGCCCAGGGCCATGACACCCGTGGAAAGCCGATTTATACGCCTGCGTGTATTGGGAGAGCGCCACACAACGGACAACATTCTGCAAGATACAGCTGCGGAGGTACGTGGCACCAGGGTGAGTGACAATAAAGTGCGTCGACACCTTGCGGAACATATAATTACCGGCCCCGGAGGTCTGCCATAGGACCACCACACATTACCACATGCAAGAGCACATCGAAGGACGCGACTGGCATTTGCCCAAGAACACATCCAAAGTGCTCTTTACGGACGAGTCGAGAGTGTCTCGTGTAC
>JABUQX010055780.1:92500-100000 GCA_015478945.1 Trachelipus rathkii
ATCTTGGCTAATATATAATAATAGTTATTAGATAAATATCAGCTATCACTTAGTAAAGTATGAGGCTTATTATATTATAAATATATTATTATGACACTTCATTAACATTAGCTTAAATTACTAGATCAATCTGATATTACTTTGTGTAAGCCCAACAAATAATTCTTTATATGAAGTTGCCTTTCTTTGTTTTATTAAGCTGAATCTGTATTTCTAAGCTATAATATATTTTTATTATCTTTGTGTTCCTTGTACACATTATCCATTCCATCTTAAACCCTATTCAACTATTATTTAGAGACACTATAAATATTTCGTCTTGTGTCGTTTCTGGCAGACTCTTTAGGTTTTCCCGCGAATTAAACATCTCATTTTCATTATATATTTATTAAATAGTTTAATAAAAAATATTGCTACAAAATATACTTATATAATCAATAACTACTGTACATGTACAATCTTATAGTGCAAATCATAAAAATAGTATATATATCCTATTAATTACCTATATTACAACATACTATTGGGTTTTACCAAAATCTGCAACCCGCTGATTTACAAAATTCATTCCCGTGGGAACACAATCTGCCAAAATCAAAATCATTTCTTCCGGCCACGGTCGACAATAATACTGCAATATATATATAATATGATTCATAATATATAAATTATATAAATATAGAGTATAATAAATAATATATATATAATATATATAAATATAAATATATTTAAATAGATAATAATATATATATAATATATATACTTATATATATAAGTATATATATATAATATATTATATTATAAAATATATATATATATATATATACAAATGAATTCAAGAGAAAAACCGTGCATTCTTGACGCATCTCTGTTTCCTGCTCTTTTTCTTGGGCACAAAAAAGCCGTCTGCTCAATCTATAGTTTGCTGGAATGAATTTGTGATATGTACCTCCTTTAAGGTAAAACAGCTGGGAACGGTCATGAGAAATGTTTCGATTTCTGAAGTTTTAAGTGAAGGGTAAGAAATAGATCATCATTACAGAAATAGAAATCATTACAAAAAAATCAGTCGTCCAGTATATCTTAAATCTCAGGTCATTAATGTATAGGAATCAGCGATTAATCTCAATAGTATTTTGGACGAAGAATGGATGATTATCTGAGGACAATATCGATTCGAGCTAGGGTAATATGAAGGAAGGAAAGCCTCCTATAAATTTCGTTCAGATGTAAGAGATGATAATCCCATATTATCAGTGATCACTGATGAAGACCATGTTGTTAGGGCCTAGTGAGATAATTACAAATTTTATTATGATGGTAAAAAGGTGAATGGTGATTGTGATGGCTAGTGATAATGATATTATTACATAATAACACCACTCACTCTGAATAAGGGCTCTCCCGTGAGCGGTGGTGACATAGTTTGTAAAAAAAATAAAACACAAACATAAAAATATAGAGCTATCGAGCTGATACGTAAGCATTACGCTTGACTCTCCAGGCTGTCGAGGCTTTCATGGATTCTAGTTAAATCTTGGACGAAATAGACCTTTTTATATGTGGACAGGGTGGTCAAAATATTTCAGAAGGGAGGCAGAATTATTTAGGTGAGGACCTTAAATTAGCAATGGACTGCTGAAAGCGAACTAACACCAGCACTCCTCTCACAACACAATCTTTCCCTTCTTCAGCATATGCAGAATATTTCATGTTGCAAACTTGTTTTCAATAAAATCATACTATAACACATCTCCTATGATTCTGTCTTAGTAGAGCGAAATATATTAGTATTGTATTGGGTGATTATCTTGAGGGCAAAGAGGTCAGTACCTAATCTGCTTTTAATTTTTGAGCAGCTAATCTTTTTGAAGGTAATTATGATCTCTTGTCCTTGAAGAATGACTTGAGGAGGAAGAGGATAAATCTATTGAGAATTTATTGTGTATAAATATTCATATGTATTTTTCATAATATATATTATATAAAATAATTTTTTTGTAATATAGTATATTATATATATCATATATATATTATATATATATCAATATATATATATATATATATATAAATTATATATATAATATATATATAAATATATATATATTATATATATATATACTATATATATATATATAATACTATTATATATATATATATAACATAATGTTAAATATACTTAAAGTTAAAAAAATAATGATATACTAGTATATAATAATATGTAAACTATATAAAACTAGAATGATTTTGAATATATAGTATATATATATATATATATAATATATATAATATATATATTAGTAATATACTATAATATATAGTATATAATATATATATAACTTAAATTTGCGCAGCGGGATGCGTTTAAGTTTAAACCCCAACAACTAGATCAGAATCGAACCGAATCTATTTCCGTGACAAGGAAATGAAATACGGTCTTTACATTACGTTAACTCAACAATTACAGAGTGTTTCTCACTTAGGACAAACTATTTAAAATTATATTTAATAATAATAGTTCTAACAAACCCCTTATTGTTTGAAGTCGGTACAATATTAAGAGGAAAAGCGTGCGTACTTGCGATGGCGGATTTTTGCGAGATACTGATAGTAGCGAACTGAGGAGCGCTAAGCGGACTACCGTTTTTTTTACTCGAGTTGTCGGCGCAGTTCGCTATACAGGAGCTATAACCTAAATGTAGTCGCTTTGGGCTGCCACCTGTTGATATATATAATCATATTTTATATATTTGTATGTATTAGGATGAGATTAGTACTATACAATGACTATATTTATACTATTAGTCTATATAATTAAAACAGTTAGTAATTATCCTTTATTTATGTTAACTATTTTATATAACCATATCAATATATAGTATCTAGACATGAATATAACATATAGTATATATGTTACATGAGCTATGTAGTTATATATAATTATATCTTATATATAATTATTTTATACCCAAATAAAAACACTATTACCGTGCCTGTAATATATATAACTACAAATCCCAAAGAAAACTAAAATTTGACTTTTTGAAACAAAACTAACAGCTGCGAAGGAAAGTTCCTGATCACCCTACAACTCTGAATGCTCCTGAAAATAAAAGTAGTTTTAAAGATACCAGGTAAAATAAAGGAACTATAGGAAAATGTACCAAAGGAATTTATGCTGGTACCTACCAAATCAAATACGACAAAGGAATTTATGCTGGTACCTACCATATCAAATACGACAAAAAGATTCTAGTAAAACCTAGATTTCATTAAAGAAAATATCAAGGTTTGTAGAAGATTCCGTGGAGGGATTGGTCATGCTGTATACCGATGGGGAGAAGCTAATGATTTTTTCAAAGAAGGAATATAAAGCACAAATACGCACTAAAACAGGCACCAGGCATCATACTACATAAGTATTCGGTGAGTGGAGCTATAGAATAGACCTTCCCTTCACTATGACCTTTGTTATACCGATTCAGATACTAACAAATAAGGAAGGCAGGGGTTGGGTAAGATTGTCTCTTTTCAAAACCTTTGCAATTTTAAGTCTTCAGAGAAATCTCATTGATGATTTTACTAGTATTTTATTGTTAAATGTTTTTAAACTTTCTACCAATTTGTTAGAAATTTAAACTACATAACTTGAACCTTCTTTACGTACAACACCGACTAATTATTATTATTATTTTTTTTCCTTTTTGATATTTTACAAACCATTTTATTTTTGCTACTTTAATATTGGGCCTGAAAGAGGAGAAACAATTGCTTTCTCGAAAAGCTAGCCATTAATATTCTATGAAATCATATCTTACCACCCTTTTTGATTTTGGTTGTTTTTGTCTTTTTTTTTGTTGGTTTTGGTGTGCTTGATGTGTAGGGCTGATTGGATGGATGAAACTTTGTGTCGTGAAATTGAATAGGAAATTGAATTAACGTAAGGGATGAAAGATACAGGATATTTTCAGTGGTCTATTAATTACCAGCAAAAATTTTTGAGATCAAGGGGAGATTGGATGCGTTTTCTAAAGACGATTAGTGCAGAAGGAAATTACGATAAAAAGAACAGTGTGAATCGTGGACAACCATAAAATGACTGTAAATAAGATGTTCAAGATGTATTTTAAAGTGATAGTAGCAATATTTCTCAAACGTTACCTGTGAATAAATTTTGAGTGAATGTTGCCATGTTTTTTATGGTAAATACTATTGCCTTGAGTGTGTTTTGAAGATTGTGAAAAACCGACAGATTGCAAAGAGAACCATTAGATCTGATGTCTAAGAAGAGTAATTTGTATTGAAGATTTCAATTTTTCCTAAAATATTTGCAAGGTTTTAGGAAAAAGTTGCACCCCAACTGGTGTCATTGATTACGATATGACTGGAGATTGGTTGTTTAAGACAAGAAGGTAGCTATAATGTGAGGAAATGGGTTTGATTCTCTGAGCTCTTATGTGCAACCCTTCAAGTATTTCCAACTATTGGTTAGAAGTTAATAATGTTTGCTAGAATTTGAATAGAGAAGAGTGTGAGTTTAATATGCGAATTTGGGTATAAGATAGACGATGGGTAGTGAGTGCGATTGTGGAAAGAGTGGAGAAATATTTGCAATATTTGGTTGCAATTGTGAATGTTGAGGGTGGTTTTGAGAGAGTCTGTGAGGAGAGGAAATCATGTTGCAATATTTGTGAGAATGTTTACGTCTTGGTGCAATAAGTGTGATTGGAATTATTAATACTATGAACACTATTAAAATTATTATGAATGTCATTAGTGTTATTAATAGTATTAAAATTTAAATTAAAATCATGCAGTTGATTATTATCATTACTTAGGTGATGGCTATGTGAATCTAAATTATAAAATCCTTATCTTCAATAAAATTATTATTATAAATCTTTAAATTTGAAGAATGAATTCTCTGGGAAGGAAGAGATTTAGCGGTCCTGGGGACAAATCTCAGAGCTCAAAAACTTTGTTGAGCATTTTTATTCAATACTTGTTGCGTGTCTTGAAGGAATCGCTTGGTTGTTAATAATTAGAGTAAGAGGTACTGATCTGAGAAGTAATCTTTCATGAAGGGGATATACTCATTTTCTTCATTTTTGTAGTAATTTGGGTCATCTTCTTGAAAATTTGAGAAGATTAAATACGTATTTTGGAATTGATTTATTTGAGAATTCCAATTTTTCTGGGGCAGCGATGTAGAAGGGGGAGCGCGATTTTGGTTGATTGCTTGGTTGTAGCGAAGAAATTGTTTTTCTTGGGGGAGGTGTGATTTGAAGAAAGGTCGCCCACCCTTATATTCGGATCTATTTATGCCATTTGATCTTCAAAGTCCTTTCTTGATGCTTTCTTTGATTTGAGGAGTGATTGGAGCATATTTGACCATAAAATCTGAGTTTCTTGGGTGAAATCTGGAATTTTTGCAAAGGATTATGGATCCTCGAACATGATATTGATAAAATTTATGACAATATGGATTAAAAGGACATTGGCTATTGAAGTGACCTGATTGCTCAAAATGATAGCATATTTGAGGTGAATGTTTGGGTTTTGAGCTGGGATGTTAAAGAAACGATCGTTGAGTTTTGTTTGAGTTTTTTGAAGAAAAGTTTGCTTCTGCATGTGTTGAGTAGTAGGTTTCGATCTCGAAAATTTTCCACTTTTAGTCGGTAGGTTGAAGTTCATTTGAGGAGTTGCAGGGTCTGTATTTGCATTAGGTAGATTGTAGAGTCGGCCATGGGACTTTTGAAGGAACTTTTTGTATTTGCTTGGGGAGAGGTAGGTTGTACTCGTACTCTTTTGCAAATTGTCTTTTGTATTCTTGCAAATAGCTTGGTATTTGTATATAAAGAAAAGCGGTTGCTATCGCATTTATAAATTTGTCTGGGAAGGTGAGAGTGGAGCCTTTTCATTCAGTTTTTCGAAAAATTCTTCGACTAATTTTTATAAGGACAGAACACTTGAAGAGAGTGTTTCTTAGGCATTCTATTTGAATTGCAGAATGCGTTTCGAGTGCGTCGAGTGATGTAAGAAACGCTTCTGGGGGGACTAAGGAGACAAAAAGTATCCAATAAAATCTTCAAATTTGTTCATGCGAAGGAGTTCTGGAGTATAGTTAAGAAAGCCATCTGAACCCTTCTCGATTAAATGGATTTGATTTCTCACTTTGTCGATTCGCTCTAGTGCTATCTTATGTTTCCTACAGTGTTTTAGTTCAATCTTTTCTTTTACTATTCTTTGCCACCAATGAGAAACTTGCCCGTACAAGTGTTTGAATGCGCCCTGTGGGTGATAAAGCACGCATATGTTGGTGGGGTTTGGGGAATTTGGGAAGATGTAACCAGAGCTTCATTCTCACGCCTGTCATTTTGGGCTAATTAAAAAAATAATAATAATTTTAAACACTTTCAGTTCCGGAGGAAACTTTATTTTTTCCTGTGGGAGTGTTATGTATTTTGTGTTTTCCAGGTGCTTTCCAAAGATTGCCACTTTCAGAAGGTTATCAATAAGATGAGTTTCTTATCTAAAGCTTATTATAATCCCAAATCAGGAACCTAAAATATATAAAAAATAATAATAAAAATAATAATAATAATAATATAATAATAATAGATTAATAAATAATAATAATAATAATAATAATAATAATAATAATAATAATAATAATAATAATAATAATAATAATAATAATAATAATAATAATAATAATAATATAATAATAATAATAATAAATGTTTTACTATTAGGTTCCATATTCGCGAAATATTTTCTTCTAATTTCCATTTAATTTTCTTAATACTATTCTAGAAAATAATTTACAAAGAAAGAATAAGGCATATTTATATTTACTAGCTCCTGATCGGTTTCGTCCCTAAACCCCAGACATATTCAGAGTTTCGATTCTAACAAATGAATAAATTATTTTAAACAAGAATAAAATTAATAATTTTAAGTAGCATTTCACATTATATTTAATCTAAGGGACAGTACACTAAACTTTATGTTAATGTCTGGTTTGTGATATCTTAAGTAATAAGCTTCAGCTATTTTTAGTTTTTGAGATTCACATGAAGGGTGTAAAATTTTAAATGACTTTGATAAATCAGGTGAAGTTGTCTAGTGATCAGTAAACAAATGTTCATATATTTTACTGGGTTTAAAGCGATGCTAGTATGCTCTATCTGTTAATTTATTAGTCGTGTAACCAATATTCGTCGACGAACAGTCAGACAGTCAGACTCGGGACATCCAAATTAGTACAAGACATGGTGATTAACTGAAAGGGTATCTTTAGTAGAGAAGCAGGAAAAAAGTTTTCTTGTTTTGAGGTTCAGTTCAACTGTAATTTTTGAGTTGCGTGAAAATTTAATGTGGGTATTAATAATGCCTCTGAAATATTTCTGAACCATTAATTTTTATTTTAAAACGTCACATGCAAAAGACTTCGATAAAGAGTAAAAATACCATCGCTGCATTATTACTACCCACATT
>JABUQX010055781.1:0-25000 GCA_015478945.1 Trachelipus rathkii
GCATTTTGTTTCTTTGTCAACCTCATCGTCAAATAGTGACAAGACAGTTGCTTCGTCAGTTAAATACCATAAATGCTGGGAAAACTTCTGTAATGCTGCCTTTGAAATATTTTCTTCCACATTTTCATATGCCTTCATAGACTTTAGGAAGCTCAGATCTTGGTAAGGCGCTTTTACTGCGGAACTACATTGAAGCCATGGCTTAATATAAGATGTCACAATAAATAAGTAAACATCTTGCAGTGCTGCTTTCTCTCTCTTAGTTAGCATGAACTGAGAGTTGCGTAGTGTTATCTTCAGAGAGTAAATTGCTCTTGCCATCCAACGGGCATGGTGCATGGCACCTGGAGGCCTGATTTTCAACTCGCGTCCGTCAGCATCTCCCCCCATGAATCTGATAGATAGCTCTATTAACTCTCGATAGTCATCTCGCACTAATTTTTCTTTTAGTTTAGCTTGATAAAACTCTAACAATGATTCAATCTCGAAGTGACTGAAGTGGGCTTCTACAATTTTTCTGCTGCATTGTATTTTGTTGGGATCAACGTTTTTTGCTGCCAAGGATATTTTATCGAATTTATAGTATATCGGGTGTGCTGATTTCAGAAATGACATTAGTTTTCCAAGTTTGGCTCTAGTTCTTGAGATACAGGGTGTTCCAGATATACTCTTATACAAATATCTTTTTTAATGCATATTTTACAGTAATATCGTTTTATTTCTTTTTAAGGGGCTTACCTTTATATATACTTTATTTTTTTCTATTTTCAGAACACTATGAGTACTTCACGAAGAGCCTGTTGGAATAACCCCAATGTATTCTGCTCAACACTGTGGTGATATTGCAGGAGAACCAACAGAAGAAATTATTACTACTTTGCTGAAGCAAGCATATTGGCATACTTTGGATGAAACTCGGAGACCAAGATAAGTCTTGGGCTCCCCATATGGTCTGTAAAACGTGTGTCGAAAATCTACGTCAGTGGAAAAATGGACGAAGAAAAGGTTTAAAATTTGGTGTGCCTATGGTATGGCGGGAGCCAAAAAATCACCACAGTGACTGGTTATTTTTGTTTGGTTAATGTGAAAGGTATCAATCGTTACAAGAAACGTAATTTGAGTATCAGGATTTGGAATCAGCAAGGCGACCTGTACCAACGACTGCTGACGATGTCCCATACCAGTATATATACCCTAACATACAGAATTAGATATCCAGCGATTTGGTGCTGACAACAGCGTGCAAAGATATGGTAGTAAATATGAAGAAAGGTGGTACTTCTACATCAGCAACAGGTTCTCTCAGAGAGTATGCACTCACTACATTTGAGTACAGAAGTTAGTTAAGTCTCTCAAGCAAGGATTTGAGCTTTTAGCATCTAGACTAATGTGAAAAGAACTGTCTCAAGCTTAATGGTAAAATGAACATTTTTTTCGGCCAAGCAGAGGTAGTCACTTTGGTCTTCATATATGTGACACTTGAAGAGACTATATCACTGTAAGGAACATCCCTGACCTCCTACTCCAAATGGGGTTACCTAAATACCGACCAGGAAGATTGGCGATTTTTTATGGATAGTTCAACGAGAAGCTTAAAGTGTGTTTTATTGAACAATGGCATGTTATGCATCGATTCCAATAGGTCACTCAACAAACTGAAAGAGGAATATGAAAATAAAAGAATGATCTTGCAGAAGCTTAGATATAATGAACACAAGTGGTCTATATGCGTTGATTTGAAAATGGTCAACATCTAACTTGGGCAGCAAAGCGGAATATACTAATTACCCTTGTTTCATATGCTTGTGGGATAGGGCTAAAGAAGACCACTGGAAAAAAGTTGTATGGCCTGCTAGGGAAAATTTGACTGTAAAATAATAATAATATCATTAACAGAATCGCTTATGGTTGACAGGGGAAAAAATTATTTTCCCACCACTTCACATCAAACTAGGACTGATGAAGCAATTGGTTAGGGCCCTAGACAAAGATGGTGAAGGTTTCCAATATATTTGCAGATTTTTTCCAGGGTTGAGTATGGAGAAAAACTCAAAGCTGGAATTTTAGCGGCCCTAAAATTCGCCAAATCATCAAGGCTTACAATTTAATAAATTCCATGACTGATATTTGAAGCATCTGCCTGAAAAGTTTTGTCTTGGTTGTTCAGAACTTTGGGCAAGCATAAATCTGCCAACTATGTAGAACTCGTACAGAAAATGCTTTCAGACTTCAAAAATTTGAATGCTAATATGAGCATAAAAGTTCACTTTCTACATAGTCACTTAGATCGGTTTCCGGATAATCTAGGATGTCATAGTGAGGAACAAGGGGAGAGGTTCCATCAAGATATCAAGGTGATGAAGAAAGATACCAAGGAAGATGGGATACACACACATGATGGCAGGCTATTGTTGGAGCCTTCAACGTGATTGCCCACATTATCAGCACACAGAAGACAATCATATAGACAGCGGATTTTGTAATGCATTAATTGTGATTTCATTGTAATGAATTGAATGTTTTGACCTATTAGATTTTATTTACTACTTAACTCATTAAATTATATATATCTTTCGTGTTTTTTATTGTGAATTACGTTACAACCTAACATAAATTGTTGTTATTAATGTATTTTTGTTACCACCCTGTATCTCAAAAACTAGAGCCAATCTAGGAAAACGGAGGTCATATTCGGAATCAGGGCAACAAGTTACCTATAAAATGACCTTCAAATGTTTTGCCGCAAAATCTTTGTTGGCCAGTGTTATTTTTAAACTTTTTGAAAATTGTAATATCTGGCTTGTCGTGACATGTTGCATTTTGACTTCAAACACACTTTTCAACACAAGTTCATAAACGTAATGGCGGCAAGCGAAAAGAAGGAGATCTCTATCAAATTTTTGTTCTAATAGCACACACGCACCGTTGATACGACCTGTATTCGAGGCCGTGGTATCACAACAGAGGATCTGCACTTTGTCTTCGAGATTCAGTTAGTGATTGCATTCGAGACAGCTTGTGCCTGTTCTTTGCAGCTGGAATTGTCTAACTTTCGAACAGCAATGAGTTGGTCATCATTTCCAAATGAAATTACTATAGGAAGACGTTCTTCCTTTGTACTTCGAGCGTCCAAAGCTGGTAACAATTTACCATCCCAGTGAAGAGTAACGACTTCAGGTACATTATTTTTAAAATTAATTTTAATGACTTCGGCTTGTTGTTTTCGTCTTTCTATACAGATTCGTAGGATAGACTACTTATTTATTGGAAATTCATCAATATTATGTCCAAGCGCCTCGAAAGCAGCTTGAAGAATGAAAACAGTCTCTTATACTCAAGTGACACCTATCTAAAGCTGCTACTAACTTTGGAGTAACAAAATCGTTCCTTCCTCGTTTCTCAGTAGTCCCAGATTTTTCACTCTGTCAAAGTTGTCATTTGCTCATGTGAACTTTTAACATTCGAATCGAAACTTGAAGATGAGTCATCTTGTATATTGGAATATGTAAAGTCATATGCCGAAGAAGTTGATGCAGTGTTGTAATATTTTAATCGTCGATTTTCTTCTTCCAAAGCTATTTTTGTCTCCTCCGCTCCTCTTTTCCTGTGAGTTTTTTTTATCTAATCTTGCTAAGTAGCCAGATCGGCCCGGCTATCTCTGCCGCTGCAAATTTTTTTATCTTCTTCTACTTTTATTAACTTAAGTGCATCTGCGTGTGCAATATCGAAGATATTATCCAAATTGCTTGTAAATTCTTGTCTTCTGCGCTCGTATATTTCTTGTTTTCTTTGCATCTTTTTGGAGATCCCTCCAAACATCATACAATTTCACTAGTTGTTTTACAGAATTAGGTAAAGATCTCGTAGGTATTCTCGACTTCTCCCAAAATATATTACACTCCCGAATAGCTAGGTTTGCGCTTTCACTGACAGTTAATCTAACTTCTCGAATACTATAGAATAACACTGCTAGAACTTGACGAATTGATGGAAGTTTGTACCCAGCAATTTGATGCCTTACGTTCCCAACTAAAAATCTGTTTTTTTTTTTTTAACTGCGCAATTCCACCTACATTATTATCTTTTTGAATTAAAAGGTTTCTATAAATAAATAATAATAATAATATAAATAATAAATAAATAAATAAATAAATAATAAATAAATAATAATAATAATAAAATAATATAATATAATAATTAATAATATAATATAATATAATAATAATAATTAATAATAACAATAAATATTAATAATAATAATAATAATAATAATAATAATAATAATAATAATAATAATAATAATAATAATAATAATAATAATAATAATAATAATAATAATAATAATAATAATATATAATAAAAAATAATAATCAATAATATAATAATATTAATAATTAATAAATATAGATAATAATATTAATATTAATAATATAATAAAATTATTATTAAAAATATTATAATAATAATATATAATAATATAATAATATAATAATAATAATAACAATATAATAATAATAATAATATAATTATAAAATATTAATAGTAATAATATAATAATATAAATAATAATAATAATAATAATTAATAATAATAATTATAATAATGATAATAATAAATAGATAATAATAATAATAATGTTTACGATAGACTCGAGTTTCCAAAAGCGGCTGAGCGTAGCGAAGTTGCAATTTGGGGAACCAATAGACAGGAATAAAAGGGAAAGGAAAATGAGTGTAACAAAATGACATAACTTCAGTAGGTACAGAGAAATAAATTAAAAACGCCAAAAACACTTTTGATATGATGAAACTTGTTATGTGTAAGTTCAACTATGTGCGTGCGCACATAAGTGAGCAGATAATCAAGCGAGTCAGAACGGAAAAAGAAAAAATTTACATTCGATTAAAGTTAAGAAAAGTTCTATTAACCTAGTTGGCTCAATTTAAAAAATAATATTAATAATAATAATAATAATAATAATAATATATAATAATAATAATAATAATAATAATAAAAATAATAATAATAATAATAATAATAATAATAATCTAATATTCAATTTTCTAATTTCATTCACAACTATATTTACAATAGTATTAAAAATAATATAATAATAATAATAATATAATAATAATAATAAATAATATAATATATAAAAATAAAAATAATATAATAATAATAATAATAATAATATAATAATAATAATATAATAATATAATAATAATAATAATAATAATAATAATAATAATAATAATAATAATAATAATAATAATAATAATAATAATAATAATAATAATAATAATAATAATAATAATAATAATAATAATAATAATATATATAATACGATAATAAGAAAAATAAATAAAAATAAAAATATTAATAAGCTAGAATATTATTAATAAAAAAAAAAATAACATAGAAATATAATAATACTCAGGGATATTAATAATAATAATAAAATAATAATCGTAATAATAATAATAATAATATAATAATAAATAATATAATAATAATAATAATTAATTAATAATAATAATAATAATATATAAAAATAAAATAATAATAATAATAATATTAATAATAATAATAATAATATAAATAATAATAATATTATTATTTTATTATTATTATTAATATAAATCACTCTCACTCAATAGAAGCAGCACTGTTGTGAGTTCTGCCATAAGTACAGCCATAACCTGTGATAGATGACAAAAATAGCTATCTGGCATGTTTTCGATGAAGATTCGGCTCGACACCTTGATTACCGAGTACGTGCCCTAAATGAACGTTATATTTAAAACAACTTAGGGTTGTTTTGCACCTTGAAACCAAAAAAGGAGAGGGTATGCGTTAAAAAAAAAGAAGTCGAAAAATAAGGTTATCACTAAATATATTTATATATATAGTATATAGTATAAACACATATGAATATATATATATATATATATCCTATCTAGTACTATGATGATATCTTAATATATATCAATAGATATTGTTACGTATATACTACTCACCTCACTATGATATATATATATATAATTTAATATATATATAAATATTATATATTATATATATTATAAATATATATATAAGTGATTACTATATTATTTATATATATTATATATATATATATATATATATATATATATATATATATATATATATATATATATATATATATATATATATATATTATATATATATTAATTATATATTACCGGTATATTTATATATATATATTATATATATATATATTATATTATATTATATATATATATTATATATAATTATATATTATATATATATATATATATATATATATTTGAGATAAGGAATGGTTCGAGGTGAGAACAGGGGTTAAACAAGGAAGCCTGTTGTCACCAATTTTGTTTGTATCGTATCTGGATGTAGTGATAAAGAAGGTGAGAAAGGATATAGGAGATTTGGACGGTGATATTTTGGCTTTATGCGGATGACTTGGCCGTGCTGGAGCGAAGAGGGAGACAGGTTGAAGAGAGGTAGTGATAAAGCTTTTGCCCAACTAGGCTTAGAGAGGCCGGTCTGACTATTAACACAGAAAAGACGGAGATCATGGTGGTCTAGTAGAGAAGAAGGGGGGAGAAGAGTTGAGAATAGAGGTGGAGGGCACTGAGAATAACGATGGGTGGAGAAATGTAAGTATTTGGGTGGAGTATTCTGGAAGAGAGGGGGGAAATGTACCAGAGATCACAAGTAGGATTAGCTCAGTATGGGGGAGCAGTAAGAGAAGTGTATCCCATACTGAAAGATAGACAAATGAGTGGTGGAGGTGAAAAGGGTGATATTTGAAGGTGTGGTTAACACCGATTTTACTATATGGAGCAGAGACATGGAGTACGACAAAGAGAGGATAGTAGAATACAGTCGGCGGAGATGTACGTTTTGTTAGCGATAATGGGAAAGACTAGAAGAGACAGACAGAGAAACGAAAGAATAAGAGAAGAGTGTTGGAGTGAAGTCTATTTGAATAAGATGGATGCAGCCCAGATTGGAGGTGGTGGGGACATTGGAGAGAATTGCAAGAGGGAAAAGTGGGCCAGAAGAGATGGGGAGTTGGAGAACCCGGAGGAAACGAGACCAAAAGGAAACCTAGGATGAGATGGGAAAGCTCGGTTGGGAGGACTCATTGAGAAGACATGGATTGCCGTCGATGCAGGAGCTGAGGGAAGATGGAGTTTTAGAAGATAGAGGAAGATTCAGAAGACCCCGCTGACAGGGTTTTGACCCTTCCTGGGAGCGGTTGTAAAAAAAGTTTGTAAAATGTAATATATATATATATATATATATATAATATATATATATATATATATTATATATCATATATATATATATATATATATATATATATATAATATATATATATATATATATATATATCATATATATATTATATATGTGTGTTGTGGTGTGTGTGTGTGTGTGTGTGTGGTGTGTGTGTGGTTGTGTGTGGGTGTGGTGTGGTGTGTGTGTGTGGTGTTACGAAGCAAATCCACTAATATATAAGAAACTTTATTTCATAATTACACTAAAAATAATTTTGACAAATTAAAGACTAGAAGTTTTTTTGTGCTTAATTTGCACTTTGTTCAATGACGATCTAGAGAATGAAAAATCCAAGGTGGCGGCTAAGTATGATGCTCGGCGGTTTCATTAGTTGGTTGTAGTTGACGAATCTTGTTGGCCATAAGTTGCCATTTTTTATCTGTGAGTAAAATTTTGTTAAGAAAATGGTCCAGTTTGAACTAACCTACCATTGTATTCATGATGAGGTATTTATTGTTGTATATTACAGAACTTTCAATGAACTTGTGGCGTGAGGTGTTGTTAAAGACTTCTATAACATCATGTTGTCTTGAATCTATGGTATAGTGGAAAATGGTTCTATGTTTAACCAGCGCAGAGTTTAAGTTGTCAGGGGAGAGGTCATGTTTGTGTTGGTAGATTTTCCTCTTCAGGTCGATGGTTTCTCCAACATAGGCCCTGGGGCAATGACTGCACTTAATGTTGTAAATACAAGGGATGGGTTGGGACGGAGCTGTTTGGTGTTGCTAGAGCATTTTTCTAAGCTTAACAATACCTCTCACTGGTTGAAGATCGTCCGGAATGAGTTGCTTATAACGATGTAGATTGCTGGTGGGTTTGTTAAAATACTTAAGGTTGGGGGACGGATTGTCCCTGGCACCGCTATAGAAGGTGTGTCTGGCTTTATGGTGGGCTCTATAAAAAATGTGAGAAGGATAATGTAGATCCATGAAAATTTTTCTGATTTTTTGCAGTTGTGAGTCCAGGGTTGTGGGGCTACATAAGCGGAAGGCTCTGAGGATTTGTGACGTGATGATTCCCATTTTTGTGGAGAACGCATGGCAGGAGTACCAGTTTGTATATGAGTCTATATGAGTAGGCTTTCTGTAAATATCCGTGGTGGCATGGAAGTTTTCATCTAATTGAATCAGGACTTTTAAAAAAGGAAGAGAAGTGTTGTTGGCAAATTCTACTGTGAATTTGATCGACGAAATCTGGTTGTTAAGGTTGGTTAATAGCGTGTGAGGGTTGAGAAGGGCTGGGAGCACGACGAAGATGTCATCCACGTATCTTTTCCAAAAAATATTGCGGTATGTGTCATGTTGGAAGATGAACCGGGATTCGAAAAGCTCCATAAAAATATTGCTCAGTGTAGGGGAGAGGGGAGAGCCCATTGGTAAACCATAAACCTGCTTGAAATATTGTCCGTTGAATTGAAAAAAGTTATATTGCATGACCAGTATAATCAGTTCTTTCAGGATGTGGAACGGTGAATCAAAGGAGATTGAATTGGAGGTGACGTAATGCTCCTGCCAAGCTTAGATGGTATCAACTGGAACTTGCGTGAAAAGGGCTGAGACATCGTAGCTAAGGAAAGTTTTGTTATGAAAGTCTATTTTTTCAAGTGATGTAAAAAAATCCTAACTATTTTTTAGATGTGCTTGAGAGATATTGCCTATGAGGGGTCTCAGTTGTTTTTTAAGGAATTTGGCTAGTTTGTATGAGACACAATATATGTTTGGTCTTAGCGGTACTTCGTTCTTATGTAGTTTCGGTATGCCGAAAATTTTGATAGTTTGGGTAGGAGGACGAGCAGGTGGCTATAAATGTTTGAATGATCGATGAGCAAGGACTTGAGTTTCTGTTTAAATCTTCTTTGTGAATCTGGAAGTGGGTCCTTATTAAGGGCTGCGTAGGTATCGAAGCAGAATTGCCTTATCTGTATAACCAGATTTATCCATTAGAACAATTTTATTTTCCTTATCTGCATGTGTAATATGTAACTCCATTTGCTACCATACCGTAGATACAAGACAACAAGATGTTATAGAAGTCATTAACAACACCTCACGCCGCAAGTTCATTGAAAGTTTTTTAATATACAACAAAAAAGACCTCATCAAGAATACAATGGAAGGAGAGTTCAAACTGGAAAATTTTGTTAACAACATTTTACTCACAGACAAAAAATGACAACTTATGGCCAACAAGATTCGTCAACTACAACCAACAAATGAAACCGCCGAGCATCATGCTTAGCCGCCACCTTGAATTTTTTAGTCTCTCGATCGTCATTGAACAAAGTGCAAATTGAGCACAAAAAAGCTTCTTGTCTTTAATTTTTTAAAGTTATTTTTAGTGTAATTATGAAATAAAGTTTCTTAAGTATCTAAAGATTTTTGCTTCGTACCCAATTGTTCAAACCTGCGAGATTTTTTAGCAGTTTAGCAATATCACTTAAAATGCACCCGGAATTTTTTGTGCTGTTTAAATCACATTGCCAAGTTAATATCTGATTTTTATTTTTACTAGCCAACCAGAGCTGCAATTACTTATTTATTACAGTATATATCGAGTCAATTTATAGAGCTAATAAATCGAAATCCTACAAGTGCCTGCTTAGGAAATGCTTGGCGGACAAAAATTGTATCCAACAAAATCTTTTTAATAACTATTTACTTAATCCTGATCACTTTGTCTTCCCCCCCCCCTGGCAGGAGGAATTACCTAAACAACATTAAAAATGCAGAAGCCGCTACCAATCGATTTTTCACCGTGGCTAAAAAGAAGTTTGAAGCAATTACAAATTTTTTCTTCAATTTAATCATAGATCGGACAACATTCTCTCGTGCATTTTGGATATATCACACCATAAGTTAAATACCAATATGATTTATATAAACAATAGGGATAATAATAGGTATGAAAAAAAATCTTTAATGACACTTAATGGTACAAAATTGGTAACAAAAAATTTTTTCGTCAATCTTTCCGATTGTATTTTGGACGACCGGCAGAACGCACTCCTCTCTCTGAGATTATCTTTCGGAGTGGGGGAGGATGGCAGTTTTTCTAATTTCACACTAAAGGCTGACAGATTTGCGAAACAACATAGCGATTTGGATGTTAATTTTGATTTACTAAGCGGTTTCATCTTAAATAATATGCTTACTCGTAATACGAAGTATTTACCTACTCATTTTCTCAAAACCATAGCCTTATTGAAAAATAACAATGAGTTACATATTACACATGCAGATAAGGGAAATAAAACTGTTCTAATGAATAAATCTGATTATAAAGATAAGGCAATGCTGCTTCTGTCGGACACCGATACCTACGCAGCCCTTAATAAGGACCCATTTCCAGATTCACAAAGAAGATTTAAACAGAAACTCAAGTCCTTGCTCATCGATCATTCAGACATTTATAGCCACCTGCTCGTCTACCTACCCAAACTACCAAAACTTTTCGGCATACCGAAACTACGTAAGAACGAAGTATCGCTAAGAACAAACATAGATTGTGTCTCCTATAAACTAGCCAAATTCCTTAAAAAACAACTGGGACCCCTCATAGGCAATATCTCTCAAGCCCATCTAAAAAATAATTATGATTTGTTACATCACTTGAAAAAATAGACTTTCATAACAAAACTTTCCTTAGCTACGATGTCTCAGCCCTTTTCACGAAAGTTCCAGTAGATACCACTTTAGCTTGGCTGGAACATTATGTTACCTCTAATTCAGTTTCCTTTGATATTCCGTTCCACATCCTGAAAGAACTGATTATACTGGTCATGCAACATAACTTTTTTCAAAACAACGGACAATATTTCAAGCAGGTTTATGGTTTACCAATGGGCTCTCCTCTCTTCATACACTGAGCAATATTTTTAAGAAGCTTTTGGAATCCCGGTTCATCTTCCAACATGACACATATCGCAATATTTTTTGGAAAAGATACGTGGATGACATCTTCGTCGTGCTCCCAGCCCATCTACTCTCACACGCTATTAACCCACTTTAACAACCAGATTCCGTCGATCAAGTTCACAGAAGAATTTGCCAACAACACTTCTCTTCCTTTTTTAGATGTCCTGATTCAATTAGATGAAAACTTCCATGCCACCACGGATATTTATAGAAAGCCTACTCATATAGACTCATATACAAACTGGTACTCCTGACATGCGTTCTCCACAAAAATGGGAATCATCACCTCACAAATCTTCAGAGCCTTCCGCTTATGTAGCCCCACAACCCTGGACTCACAACTGCAAAAAAACAGAAAAATTTTTATGGATCTACATTATCCTCCTCACATTTTCTATAGAGCCCTTCATAAGGCCAGACACACCTTCTACAATGGTGCCAGGGACCATCCGTCCCCCAACCTTAAGTATATTAACATACCCACCAGCAATCTACATCTTTATAAGCAACTCCTTCCGGACGATCTTCAACCAGTGAGAGGTATTGTTAAGCTGAGAAACATGCTCCAGCAACACCAAACAGCTCCGTCCCAACCCATCCCCAGCATTTACAACATTAAGTGTAGTCATTGCCCCAGGACCTATGTTGGAGAAACCATCGACCTGAAGAGGAGAATCTACCAACACAAACACGACCTGTCCACTGACAACTTAAGCTCTGCGCTGGTTAAACATAGAACCATTTTCAACCATACCATAGATACAAGACAACATGATGTTATAGAAGTCATTAGCAACACTTCCCGCCGCAAGTTCATTGAAAGTTTTTTAATATACAACAATAAAGACCTCATCATGAATACAATGGAAGAGGAGTTCAAACTGAACCATTTTCTTACAAAATTTTACTCACAGACAAAAAATGGCAACTTATGGCCAACAAGAGTCGTCAACTACAACCAACTAATGAAACCGCCGAACATCATACTTAGCCACCACCTTGAATTTTTCAGTCTCTTGATCGTCATTGAACAAAGGGCAAATAATCTCTGAGTAAAATTCTAGTCTTTAATTTTTTTAAAATTATTTTTAGTGTAATTATGAAATAAAGTTTCTTTTGTATTAGGGGATTTGCTTCGTACCAATTGTTCCAACTACATTAGTAAAACACAGTTTAAAAATATACTAATATATATATATATATATATATTTTTTCAATGTATCAATACCATCTCAAGTCACAAACGTAAAGAGATCTCGTTCACCCACAATAAAATTTTTAGCATAAGGATCGTCTTGGTAAATAGATTCTTTCCATTATTCTCTGAGCTGGTAAATGAATTTATCAATGTTTAATGAGTCTAAGAAATGATTAATGATATTTTCAGAGCCCTCTGGTAACGATTTTTTAAATTTATAATGATACTCTTTGTATATCAAACTATGAGTAACAGTATTATAATCTTCCAACATACAGTTCATCTATTTAAAGATGCATCAGACACACACTCTGTCTTTTTCTTCTTAGGGGGTTGCAGTCTTACTTTTGCAATGTTTAAAAACTTCTAAAATTTTCTGTTTATTTAGAATGAATAGTTATCTGGTAAGTGGGATTATACATGCATACATGTAAAGATGTTTAATGCGCATGTGTAGGTGCATCACAAACTTGGCTATTAGTTGGGAGGCAAGTGGAGGACTTTCACATCGACAATTATATTAGTATATCAAAATTTTACGACGGGCGTTAATATTTTCATTCTTTGATGGTTACGTGTGATTATAACAATGGTGAAATAAACCTTCGTCATGGGACGAATAAAAGGCGCATGATTGCATTCTGCAGTTCAGCAAGGATAGAAAACAGAGGTGGGAGGTGAATATTACCTTTACATTCTCTCAATGCTGCTCCCCTTTTCTTTCCGCAGTTGAAAGCTGTTCCGATAGCTGGGGCCCATCTTTTCCCCACCCTTCAAAACAGCTGAGGCGGTGCATCATGTGTGGTAATGCCATCGTTATACTAAGCACGGTCACGCTCATAAATGCCCGATTGGCACTCCGTTATCGTTCCTGTTGGTATCCACACTTACTCACTACAGGTTTGCATTACTTTTTCAGAGTATGCTATTGTTGCTACAAGAAATTGGATCACGCTGGTACAATGCTATTCTTCATAGTTCTGCCAAAAACTCTGCTTGCTATTCTTTAAGAAGATGATATAGCAAGCGCCTTATTAAATAGGGTACTCGTCAATCACTCATACTTCAGACATCCCAAGGTGCTCTAGAGAGAATAGATATATAGATTAATCTCCATCAGCCTGTATGCAGAACACAACGATTGGGGGAGAAAATACATATGTTTTTGTCAGATTGCTCAGATTAGGTAAAACTCACTTTCTATCACAAGAGATTAATGGTACGATTACCGGGTACGTTTCATCGTAAACCAGAAAAGGATGTGTACGATTTGCAGATCATGTTCAACCTCAACGATCAACAGATGATGAAGAGTTCTTTGGGCGCGATGGGGATGTTTCAGAGAGCATCGGCAATCCGTGAGTTGCTTGAGAGACAAATTGAAGACAAAACAAAAATCCCACTCGACAACGCTCACATGCACCAGTCAGGAATTTTAAAGTTGGTGGCCAAGGTATATCTACTTATCCCTAGAGCCACAACAACAGTCATCTAAGCTAGCTAAGGATGGAATCGCCCCATATCTAGGCATTGTCGTTTTAAAAGTTTTTAACAAGCACGTGTTGTGTTGTATACAAACCAACAAAGAATTCGTGGTACTTAGAAAATTTGGGGATTTGTTCCATATCCTGTTCTTCACACAGAGAACAATACACTAAAATCTTGTCTCAACCCACACACGTACATGGATGCCAACCACGTCCTTTGACAAAACGCGTACGTTTTGCCTACCATTCACAGAACAGTACCGTTCCTTCAGCAAGGTAAACCCTCTGTTTATGGCCCGGAACTTTACACCGTCTTGCCCTGATACTACCCAGCATAGACAGCAGTTGCCTCACACTGGTGATACTTTGTATCATTCGCCTGTCTTAAATGCATTATGTTCTAAAGCGTGCAATCAGACAGTAACATCCAAATACACTGATTCTACTCGCATTGCCACGGAAAGAAAATCAGTTTTATTCCAAATCCCTTGTTCATAATATTGCTTCATTTACACTTCCTTCCACTCAGACACATAATTTTTGATAGATCAATTCTTCCATCACATGTTGTCACCCATAGACATTTCGAGGGGGGGGGGGAGATCATTCGGGTTAATCCTTCTGCCCCGAAGTATCTCGACACAAAAAATTCACAACTTCCAAATTTTAAATAATCACTCCATCTCCACTATTCCAACTCCACACTCGCATGACCCGAGATATTCTCGTTAAATAAACACTCAAGAACTCCTTGGCTTTGCAGCCCTGTGGTTCACGCAGATCGCTCTTTGGCGATGATCACGTAAAGCTGATGCATCTTACAAACCACATGCACTATTTAAAGGACCCACACCTTGCACTAATTCACCCCAGTGACATTAAGAAGTCACACTCCCAAAACACAAGCACTTGAAACACATCAAGAAATTTCAACACAACCTAAAACACCACATTCATCCGGTGCAATACCAAAACAACATTATAAACAGAAGTAAAACACTAAAATACTACTACTAACATCGTTATCTTACCTTGCACTATCATATTTTGTAAATGAAAACGCAGAGACTTTGTAAATATTTAGATTTAAACTAACAAGCCGATTATTATACGCGTAATAAAATGTTAAATCCAAGAAGAACCAACTACTCGTAAATCACCAAAATCAATTAATTATCCATACTCTCCAGGAAAAAAAAGGGTTCCGATAAATCACCCACTTCCAAGCGACTCCTCAACTCAAGTCATCCAACTCCAAATCTAAAATCTGAAGCAGATTTGCCCCCCTCCTATTCCGATTTTTCCATAGCTGTTACTTCCACATCAAACCATTATACGAGGCTTTTCCAACATTCACATTTCAAATTCGGCAATCTACACTTCATAAGAAAAAGTAATACTTATTTCGTATACTAGTATTTTTAATATTATTCTAATATTTATATGTTTCATTTCAATATGATGCAATTTATTTTTCATTTCATTTTTGTGTTTATTGAAATATGTTCGGTTAAACTAGTGATATTGTATTAAAGTATTGATATATCATGTATTATTATTAGTAAAAATTGTTATTATTATTATTATTATTATTATTATTATTATTATTTTCACCGTCCGTGTGTGTGGGAACACGCGAATGATGGGTGAGAATGATTCCATTTAATACGGTCAATATTTTGTTTAATTTAATCTATGTTAAGTATGATTTAATTAAATTTTAATATAACATATGATTCAATTTAATTTAATTAAATAATTATGTTCCTAATATTTACTGAAAATTCTAATCTTATTATTTTAAAATTTAATTATACAGTATTTTCTTTCCCCTTTTATTATAGTTGAATCGAGACATTGTTTTTGAGATTTGCCATTTTTCCTTTACTTTTTCTTTTACTTTATTCTCTTGTCTGAGATTTGGGTTACATTATTATACTCTTCACCTATGGAATGTTTGTTGACATTATGTGTTGTCTCTGGTTTGATTTTGCCATTTCTTTCGTCATTTAATATTAGTGGATAAGAGAATCTGGAACACTAAACTTTCGTGTGAATTATTTTCATTTTTGAAAGGAGGACAATTAAAGATATACCTACAGGCTTTTATGTAATCTATCGCACAGTAAACCCTACATTATATTTTAAGATATACCTACGAGGCTTTTATGTATCTATCTTTTATTAAACCTACATTATTATATTTTTAAATTACTAAAAATATCCTGTTTTACATACTATAAATGATTTATTATATATATATATATATATATATGTATATATATGTATATATATTATATATATATATATATATATATATATATATATATATATATATATATATATATATATATATGTGTATAAACTATCTATAAATAAATCTCTATACATATATACTTTCTTATATATATATATATATATATATCATATATGTATTATATATATATATATATATATATATATATTATATATATATATATATATACCATAGCATATCATATATCTTTAACAGTTGTGACATCAAAGCTACATAGTTGAAAGTTCTTTTGATCTATTTTTAGTTGAACAACGAAACCGGAAACAGCTTTTATACGAAACAAAATACGTCACAGGCTTCAAGAGAAACAAGTCTTTCTTCTTCTTCTTCTTCATCTTCTTCATTGTTACTGCAATCCTCGACTATTCCTTCTTCAATAAATATATTCACAATTAAGTCGTCTTGTCTAATCGGGTTTTAAAAACATATGTACAAACGCACACACATACTCTCTCTTATATATATATATATATAATATATATATATATATATATATATTTATCTTATGTATATATAACATAATATATATATGTATATTCGCTGTTCTCTTCTATAACCTCAATCGAGATCGAAGTGGTCCGAGATGGTGGTGGTTTGAATGGAAATCTTCTCTCAATATTTAAATCTGTGAGAGGATCTTCAGGACTGGACCAACAATTCTGCTTCTCAACGCAAAGCAGTATGAGTTCTTGCCACACCTCGGACGTGATTCCGCATCTATGCGCAGCCTTTCAGTAGAAGCATGAAAAGAGGTTACCCATATGTGATGGTGTTCCTCTGTTGTATATGTTAGCTATGTTGGTAGTGATATTGGTATTAGAGATTAGTCATATTACCATGCCGTAAACTGCAAAAGGTAAATGTTACAAAATCTCCTCCTACTGACGACAAATTTTTGTGTCCGTTCACGTAGCCGAACCCATAACTGAGAGAGAATCCACGTTCTGATATATATATATATATATAGCAGCAATATATATATATATATATATATATATATATATAATATATATATATATATATATATATATATATATATATATGCTATATATATATATTTATATATATATATATATATATATATATATATAATTAAATTGTAGATTTTTTTGTGTGTGTGGACCTCTCAGAAATGTTCGTGTTATGAAAAAATATTTTTCACCCAAAATTAACCAGGTAAAATAGTTAAAAAGTGCCACAAATGCCGAAAAATTGACATTCATTGAATGGTTTGCAAAGAGTTAATTTGGACACAAATTCTCTAAATTTCACCCGATTTTGGACCAAACAAAAGCAAAGACCGCTTTAGCTCTAAGACTTTTATTTCGATCATTTTCCGTTTTGAGTTTTACATTTATCTTTAAAAGTTTGTTCCTCGGAATATTTTTTAACCATAAACTCTTTTTTGTTCATCCGATCTACTTGGAGTTTTCGGATCTTATAAGGTTGGGTGAGATACACTTTTTTTAATTTTGATAAATTTTTGTTATACCAATCCGTTTTGCTACTGTTCATGGGATAAAATTAAAAATAAGTCAAAAAGTACATTTTTCCGTTAACAGCGGCAAAACTATTTACATAAACAATTTATCTATCTTAAAATAGATTTATCTTACACAATTATACAAACTCTGATAATTCCATGTAGAACAGATTAACAGAAAAAAGTCATAGCCAAAAATCATTTATGGCAGAAGAAATTTTAACAAGCAATGCAAAATTCAAATTGAGCATACCTCGGAAACGGAAGAGAAAAAAAATAATGAAAAGTGTCGGAATAACGTTTTAGAGCTCACCGACTAATATCCTTAGCACTTTGATTTCAGTTCAAATTAGATAATTTAGTGAAATGTAAACCAAACCTTTTTGAAAACCTTTAATAAATACTAACCTTTTCAGAGTTTGTGGAACCATTTATTATTATTTTAACGGGTAAATGAATTTTTAGTGAACAATACATTTATATAACATGGAGCAATTCTGAGGTTTGCGTCACATAATTTCCTCAAATCAAGAAATAAGGGCACCATATATTAATATATATATATATATATATATGTATATATATATATATATATATATATATATATATATATACTCTTATACTTATTTCTCTTTCTTATATATACTTTATCTTATTTTGCTATATATATCTTATATTATTCTTTATACTGTTCTCTATATAAACATATCATATGTATATATATATATATATGGTGTATGTTGAGATCATTATTGCAGCCTGGACAAATATAAACAATATTTTATGTCAAATCTTATGGGGACAATTGTAAAAATAAGATGGAAGGTGCTAAAATGAATTTATTTAATTATTTTTTTTATCTTTTCCGGTTCAAGAAAAATATTTTAAGTAGCGGTTTGGATAAGTTTATATATATGTATATAGCGATATATAATATATATAGCAACTACTTCTTTATATTATATATAATAATAACCTTATATATATATATATATATATATATATAATATATATATAATATATATATATATGTATGACATAAATATCTTTTATAGCAACTATATAAATATATATATATATATATATATATATATATATATATATGTATATATAATATATAAAATATAATATATATACCTTTATACTATATAATATATATATATATAATATAATATATATATATATATATCATATATAATATACTATATATATATAACTCTAATTACGTATATTTTAAGAAATATATAATTCTTAATAGGAAAATAACAGAGAAAACGAACCATCGTCTTCCTTTACACAATAATGTAATAATCCATAAATTCATTCCTCAGAGTTTCCGATTTCCCTAAAGAAAAAAACAAAAAGCAAAAAAAAAAAACCGTATCCAAAGAAAAAAACTCAAAAAAGAAAAGAAAGTTTTCTTATCCGTTTCCGACCATGTCTTCAACAGGAGTCTTCTTCCTTATATAACGCTATTTCCGTGGGCCAGCTGAACATGGACTAGAATGTAAGTCTTCCTTCCGCGATAGAACACTTGTTCCCGTTCCGTGCCCAGAAACCAAAGGAAAAGGTTTTCTTTTTCTTTTCATTTCTTTTCAATTGTTTTTTTTTTTTTATATACCCAGCAATGTTTCTTTAGTAAAGACGTTCCAGATTTTGGAGTTAGATTATGATTAAATTTTTCATACCATTTCACAATTAATTTAAATGTATCACCGGCGCCATTGCAGCTTCAGCCGTCTGCGATTGAAACATATAAACATACACATTATTAAACATAATAGTGCATTATTTTAATGGTGTACTTAAGCGCTTAGTAACCAATCAAACACTGATATTATAACATGCCACAATTTAAGTCACGCCTTGTACCCGAATACATGCTTTAGCCGCTGACCTGTCAAACTACCATGAGATCAACTGTTCATATTAATATTATTATTATTATTATTATTATTATTACTAGTGTAATAATAATTATTATTATTATTATTATTATTATTATTATTATTATTATTATTATTATTATTATTATTATTATTATTATTATTATTATTATTATTATTATTATTATTATTATTATTATTATTAGTGATAATAGTAATCGTGGTGGTAGTGATGATAGTGTGATAGTGGTAGGTGATAGTGACGAAAGATTGTATTAAACAATGTGGCACTAAGATGGAATAATTATAATAGAATACATGCAAATATAATATAAATATAAATATAAATAAATAGAATTATAGAAAAAGATGAACGAAAGATACTTCAATGGTATATCAGTGAGCATTTTAACATTATGAAAATTCTTTCATTTTCCCAACCATAGCTTTTATAGTGTGATACAAGCCTCAATTGATTAGAGGCATACCATGAACGTTATTCATGCTCTTCTCAAACCTTATAGTCATGGGTTTGACACCATATGCCCAGTTCTTGGTTATATATATATATATAATATATATATATATATATAAACTTATATACGCTCTCTCTTATATATATATATATATATATATATATATATATATATATATATATATATATATATGAATATATATATATATATATATATCTCTTTCTTTTTATATATATATGTATATATATATATAACAAACATAAATATATATATTTTTGTGTGTGTGTGTAGGTTGTGTGCGTGTATTACAGGTTCCTAACATTTAACTCTTTCTATGTATGAATGAGACAGCATTTCTAGAATTAATATGATTGTATTCATATATTGTATACATAATCAGTCTATATAATAAGGGAACTGTTAAATCAACTAAATATTGCAGGACAAAATCATTCGTTGGGATTAGAAACCATACATCTTCATTTATATATTCAAAATTCTGATATATATATATATATATATATATATATATATATATATATATATATATCTTTATATATATATATATATATATATATATATATATATATATATATATATATATATATATATATATATATATATATATATATATATAACTATATATATATATTGAAATCATATCTTATTTTCAAGCTAGATTGTTAGTTAGGTTAGGTCAGGTTTAAGGTTAGGTAAAGTTGGTTAGGTAAAGTTAGGTTAGGATTAGCTAGGTTGGGCTAGGTTAGGTTAGACTTGGTTAAGTTAAGTTAGGACAGATTAGTTTAGGTTAAGTTAGAGTAGGTTAGGTTAGGTTAGTCAAATTCATATTGAAAAATGTTCATATATTCAGACAGCACGTGTTCATTTTTCACATTAGCATAAATACACACACCTACACACACACCTACACACAAACACATATATATATAATATATATATATATATATATATATATTATATATATATATATATATAGTATATATATATAATAAATATAAATAAATATATATATGTATATATCTCATATATATATAAATATATATACTATATATCCTCTCTCATATATATATATATAATCTTTATATATATATATAACATATCTATATATAATATATATATATATATATATATATATATATACGATGTTTGCTCTTAGCTTACCCCCAAAGATGGTTTAGGTTTCTTGTATATGTACTCCTCAGTGTGCTTATTTACTTATATATACTCTCTTAAAGTAGGCAGAACATACATAAACAGAGATGCACATAAATTTATACATGAGCATACAAACTTTTGTATATACACATTTACAGTTACTTTACACAGTACTCAGTTGGATATTATGTAAACTCTATAACAGTTGTATTTGCTGTGATATTAACATCAGTGATAAGATAGACAATAGAAATATAGATAGCATTAAAAAAATGATTGATCATAGAGACTGAAAAAAATGAAAGATACTGAAAAATCCACTCAGCTTGATTCTCTCTCTCTCTCTCTCTCTTAATATATATATATATATATATAATCTTCTATATAATATGTTATATATATATATATTATATATATATATATATATATTATATATATATATATATATATATATATATATATATATATATATATATATATATGTATTTGTGTATTTTTATTTTTCTCTCTTATATATATATGTATATTTATCTTTCTCTCTCTCATATATATTTCTCCTCTCTCTCTCTCACTCTGCTCTCTCTCTCTCTCTCTCTCTCTCTCTCTCTCTCTCTCTCTCTCTCTCTCTCTCTCTCTATACCTAAACGTAAGAACAAACAAATTTCATGACAACTTCATTCCCAACATAATAATTTACCAACGACAAAGAATCCACGATAGTGGTTGAGATCCAATATGAATTTTGATTATAATGAATGTGCTCTGGCGCGGATTGTAGAAGGTCGCTGCTGAACTTGTTACCCCCTCTTTAGTAATACAACCTCATGTCACGACAGTGCAATATTCTAACTCGTCCGTAGGGAGGTTTGAACCTCATAAGAAACATGTATGGCATATACCCTTTAGAGTGTTAAGATAGGTCATTCATGCTAAAATTTAATTTTTAACGAGTGCTAGGTGGTGTCCACCCTCGTCGTATGAAACAGGAAAAAGATACCCCACTTTGACGATTATATACTTATTTAAGATTCAGTTCCAGCTCAGCTCGTTGCTCCATATCATGAGCGCCTCAGGATCCGACTCGGGCATGTCGGTTTGCTTATTTCCATCTAACAGGAGGCGGGTTGCGGCAGCGATGGCAAACCCGCATCGACTCCGCCGAGTTATTCTTTACCAGTAATAAGAATAAGTTTGAAAGAAATACAATCAAGAATAATAAAATAATAGATAGAAACCTAACTCTATAACTCAATACCATATCATAGCGCGCATATATATATATATATATGCGTCGCATAAATAACATATAATATATATATATATATATATATATATATATATATATATATATATATATATATATATATACATATATATATATATATATATATATATATATATATATATATATATATATATATATATATATATATATATATATATATATATATATATACATATATATATAACTATATATATATATATATATATATAACAAGCTGCGGCGGGACGGGGGACTTAGGCGAGTGCCGGTGGGGAGCAGTTCAATGGGGCGTTAGGCTAAGGACCGAATCTGGATATTGAAGAAACGGGTTCTGGGCGCTGAGGACATGTCTTTATTATCGCTGATAAATCAACGATGAGCGCATTTAAAGTCAACATTTGGGTGACGACGGTTTTCTCCTTCGCCTCAAAAGTTCGAACCATAAAATCTTAACCCTTTTGCCTCAAAGGTCAATTACCAAGAACTTAAAATTATATAAAGTCCTAATTATAAGGCTGGAGGCGGTGAACCTCTGGGAGAGATATCAACCTGAGTCTGACAAAGCTAAGCACCCCAACTTAATAAAAATGCCATAATGGGTATGGACTGAACTCTTTAAGAAACTTTAAGGGGATCTAAAATTTAACTGAGGCTGCATACCTCCTTTTGGATACAATCATAACCTCGTCTAAAGACGAGGTGACACCACCAGCACTAAAAATTTTCTAAAAATTTGTTATAAGTAATCCCTCTAGTTAAGAGATATTTACAACTTTGACTGAACTGCAAACCCCCTAGGGACAATCGGGATACGTAACCTCGTTTACAATGAGGTTACGTCATCAAAAGGGGGTACCAAGTTTCAGGGGGATGCGTCATCACACCCCCAAAGAGAGATAAATTTTGTAACATAGCCATAATTTGTCCCCTAACTACTCTCACTGACTGTCTCTGCCTACTAGAACTTATATATATATATATATATATATATATATATATATATATATATATATATATATATATATATATATATATATATATATATATATATATATATATATATATATATATATATATATATATATATATATATATATATATATATATATATACTAACCTATATATATACATATATATATATATATATATATATCCCTCCCTTTTTCACTCCCCCTGTCCAATTTAAAAACTAGCAAGTAATTCTCCTCTCTCTCTCTCTCTCTCTCTCTCTCTCTCTCTCTCTCTCTCTCCTCTCTCTCTCTCTCTCACCCCCTTTTCTCCCTCTGTCTAATATATATCCACTTGCATGCAAATTCTTAGTCCTTTTCCTTACAAGTTAAATAAAATAGAGTCACTGATGAAGCAGGTTTATAATCCCTTAAATAGCCGCATGGTTGACTTAGGGTCACGTAAGGAGTTCGGAGGTCAACCTTGAAGGTCGGAAAGGAAAGCCGGGAGAGGAAATAAGCTCTGTTGATCTCAACCCAAAATCGTAGAGCCACTTAGAAGGATGTAATCTAGCCCGACTCAAGAGAGAAATGAAAAAAAAGGAAAGCTAAACAGATGGACGACACTTGGGCCCTGAAAGACTCTCCTTTTTCATGTCAAGAAATATTACTTTGAAAGTATTTTCTGAAGAAGGACAAATGAAAGGAACGAAAGAAAACTTTTACTGCAGAAGAGGGACTAAGGAAAAGGGCGACTGCTATTAGGATAGGCTTAAAAATCAGGTCCTATGAGACAATGAAAGATACATTGAAAGCTGAAAAGTTCAATCGAATAAAACAGTCCAAGGTCTGTGAAGATCGAGAAGAGAGCAGAAATAACGCTAAGTAGTAGTAGTATTAGTAGTAGTAGTAATAGTAGTAGTAGTAGTAGTAGTAGTAAGTAGTAGTAGTAGTAGTAGTAGTAGTAGTAGTAGTACAACTATTGGAACTAGTGCATTTGTGCTGCCTGCTAAATAATAATAATAATAATAATAATAATAATAATAATAATAATAATAATAATAATAATAATAATAATAATAATAAATAATAATAATAATAATAATAATAATAATAATAGCTTCAATTATAAAATTTATAATTAGAATTAGCATATATATATATATATATATATATATAATATATATATATATATATATATATATATATATATATATATAACTATATATATATATATATATATATATATATATATATATATATATACCTCATAACTTTCGGAGAACCACACTCGTACTAACTCGTGCTTAGCAAAGAGTTATTGTATAGAAACAACCGATCTTCAAATTTCGTAAAGTTACGATAAAATTCTCTTATTTTTTTATAATAGATCATCTGAAAGAATACATTACATAATACAAATAAGTTTATGTAAAATTTAAACAAAAGTGTAAGAATTATCACCATTGAATACTATTTTTCAATCA
>JABUQX010055781.1:30000-32500 GCA_015478945.1 Trachelipus rathkii
TATAAACTATATATAAACTATATATAATATATATATATAATAATAACAATAAATATGTATATAATAATATATATATAATATATATATATAATAATAATAATATATGTATAATATAGTAACTCTTTCTTTCTTTCAACTGCTATATGCTGCTATATGGCACAACAATAACAGCCAGCAACAATAATAATATGTATGTGAGGTGTGTGAAGAGGGAGGCAGGAGCAGATGCTCTAGAGGATATATATTATGTGATTATTTACAAATTTTGCTGATTTCCAATGTTAGATTGTTAGATTTACAAAATAATAAATAAATAATTAAATAAATAAATTAATACAAAAAGAGCAAAAATAAAAAAATTTATATTTTAATATAATTTCAAAAAATACTCAAATCTAAACAGTTTGGTAATGTGATACATCTCTAGGCTTTAGTAAATAAGAGTGTACCTTATTCTGGCCTTTTTGTTTGGCATCTTGAATTTTGGGATCTTTTCTTTAGGACTTTCCCGAAGGGGGAAGTTCTTCAAGCGCCTCGGGGGAACAAAACCTTCGGGGCTTTCATTGTGTGATGGGAAAACAATGAAAATTGCTGTTGGAACCATTCAAAGACACCTGTTGGGAATTGTGGAGAGAAAGGAGTGGAGTAGGAATAAAAGGGAAGTAGAATAGGAAGGACAGCAACAAGCAGGAATAATAAAGTGAAAAAAAGGGGGTACACAAATAAAAAATAATATGTAATAATAATAATAATAATAATAATAATAATAATGTAATAATAATAATAATAATAATAATAATAATAATAATAAAAATAATGTGTATGTGAGGAAAGAAGGAGAGGAAAGGAACAAAGCAGGAGGAAGGGAAGGAGGAGGAGGAAGAGGAAGAAGAGGGAGGAAGAGACGTATTCTATGAAGAAAGGAAAGGAAGGAAGGATTGAGGAAGGGGAAGAGGAAGAGGCAGGAGTAGAGGTTGAAGACTTAGATGTAGCAAAAACAGCAGCAGTCACAAACGCCTTAACAACAACAACAACAGCAAACTAAACAACAACAGCAGCAGCAGCAGCAACAGCAACAGCAACAACCCAGCAGCAAGCCCAACAAGCAACAACAACATTATAAACCCTAAACAGGTTACCATAACTCAAGATTTATTTAAGCATCATTCGTAACAAAACTTGTAAAAGCAATAAAATTAGTAAAAATATTTATAAAAAAATATATATATTGATATATAACCATATATATATATATATATATAACTTAATATATATATATATATATATATATATATATATATTATATAATTTATTATATATATATATATATATATATATATATATATATATATATATATAACATAACTATATATATATCCCTGAAGCTTTCTTCAAATGGAGGCTAAAAGCTTTCAAAGACGGGGACTCGAAACGAGTTCAGGGTTAGTTCCTGAACGCTTTCCAAACACGGGAGTTCGGGTGGTTTCGAAACCAATTCCCAGGTTTTCTCAGTCCCTTTCTGATACCACAAATAAAAAAGAAAACCTAAAGGTTTTCTTCTTTCTACTTTCAATTTATGGAGAAAATTAAAGGAGTGAAATAAGTCTGGGAACAGAAGGAGTTCTAAAAGCATTATTCCTTTTCCTAAATTCTTAAAGGTTCTCATTGTCCAATAATAATAATAATAATAATAATAATAATAATAATAATAATAATAATAATAATAATAATAATAATAATAATAATAATAATAATAATAATAATTAATAAAATAATCAGCTTTTTATTTTATTTTCATAGGATGGTTGTTATAGGTCTCGGAATCGATTCTTCCTATTAATAATAATAATGTGTATGTGGTAGTAAGTAGTAGTAGTAGTAGTAGTAGTAGTAGTAGTAGTAGTAGTGTGAGGAGAAAAATTAACCTGAAATTATTACAATTTAATATTTGGGTGGTCTTTGTTATAATTTATTAGTTAATTTATTCATTAATTTTATTTATTAATTTTTTTTGATTTCATAATAATTTTGTTATAATTTAATAGTATTTTCTTATAATTTATATATATATATATATAATAATAATATAATATATATATATGTAATAATATAATAATAATAATAATATAATATATATATATAATAATAATATATATATGCCAGATAGCATTTTATATATATATATTATAACTAATATAATAATATATAATAATAATAATATATAATAATAATAATATATATATATATATATATATAATATATATAATATATATAATAATAACAATATGTAACGTATGTATGTATATGTATATGTTTTTTTTATTGTATTGTTATTTTTTTTTTTTTTTTTTATTTATTTTGAATTTTATTATGTATTTTGAAAATACAATTAAACTATCGTTGATAACATTTGTATTAAAATATTATATATCTTTTTCTTTCTTTCTTTCAACTAACTGAAATTTAAAAGCAGCTGCCTTTGAACAATCAAAAAAGCGAG
>JABUQX010055782.1:0-2500 GCA_015478945.1 Trachelipus rathkii
GGCTGTAATTGAAGAAGATGAAGCTGTTATTTTCAGTGGAAGTCGGACAAGAAGAATATTACTCTTCACGTGCGTTGTAGGCTGTGTGTATACTCGAAACATGAATTAAAAGTGGCTCCCGGCCATAGGTTTATGTTATATGACAATAGGCCTAGCAAGCCAGCAACGTAAAAAGTAAAATTGCTCTGCTACCAATGCTATGCCTCTGATTTTTTGATTCTAGAGGATTAGCACCCGACAGGATCAACTTCAACAGGATGGATTTACAAAATCACCATACATATATATTATGGTGTTGTTGATATTGTTATTATTATACATATATATATGTATATATATACATATATATATATATTATTATTAGTTATTATATTATTATATATATATATTATATTATATTATATATATATATATATATATATATATGCATATATATATTATATATATATTATTGTATATATATATATTATAAAAATATATTTGAAACTGAGTAATTATATACATACATATTATTATTATATATTATTATTATTATATATAATATATATATATATATATATATATATATATATATATATATATATATATATATATATATATATAAATCTTTTATATTCAAATGATTGGAAGAGTTTGCTCATTATAATAAATTACAAAATGAATTACAAAGTCTTGTACTTTAAAGTATTTAAATATCATTCTTATATATTATTTTTATTTATTTTGTAATTTACGTATTTTACTGAAACAGAAGGAAGTAAAATCTACAGTTGAAAGTGCAGAAGTAATCAAAATAAAAGGGTAAGATATAAAAGGTGAGGGGAGGGGAAAAGGGGGAAAAGGGGGAAAAGGGGGAAAAGGGGGAAAGGAGTGTAGGTGTATTTGTTTGTTTCTGCTTTCATTTGAGCGCCATAAGGAGTGCAATAATAATGCGCTTCAAAAGGTTTCACTCCTATCGAAAATCAGTTCGTAAATCTTTGTCTCTTGACTTCTCGAAGGAAATGTTTTCATTTGAAGTCACTCGAAGAAATATTTGCTCAAATCGGAAGGAAACTTTTACAGAGGAAAGGAAATGGTGACATTGAGAATCGAGTAGAAATGGAAGAGAGTGTTAAGAAGAAAAAGAAACGCAAAACTTGTGAAAGAATTTGCAAAAAGATATTAGAAGAAAAATGGAAAAAATATCAAGAAAAACAAAAATTTATATAAAAATTTGAATTAAAAAAATTGTTAAATTGTTAAATTAAATAATTAAACAAAAATTTTGATAAATAATATAATTAGCATATAAAATAACTAAAATAAATAAATAAAATAAAAATGAATGTACAAAATATGACATAAATACAAACGATGACGTTGTGATAAAGATGCCACAATATATATGATGACTTTTTGAAAGAATAATATAAAGAAAAACATGTCATTATGCAAAAGATGACTTTGTATAAAGATGAAATATGCAAAGAATGATGTTATTCAAAGTTTGAAGTTATGCAAAGAATAATGTTACGTAAAGGAAGACGTTATGCAAATAAAGGCATTATACTAAAGATAATAACGTTATGCAAATAAATACATTATACTAAAGATGATGACATTATGCAAAGAGTGACAGCTGATAAATTTATTATGCAGATGATAAAACTACGAAAAGGGTTAAGTTTTGAAAATGAAAACAATATGCAAAAGATGACTTTAATGCAAAGATGACATGAAGCATAGAAGAACATTGTGCAAAAGACATTATGCAGAATATGACATTGTGCAAAAGATGACGTTATGAAAAAAACGATGTCATCAAATGAAAACATTATGTACGCATGACATTCAAGCAAGAGGCAAGAATTACATAATTAAATAGAGGACATTATAGAAATGATGATGTTATTTAAATTGTGACGTTATGAAAAGGATTATGTAAAAAGAAATATAATTTATAAATGATAACGCAAATGCAATGATGACATTTAACGCAAGGGGTAAAGTTATGCAAATAAAGACAAATAGCAAAGGATGATGATGTTGCAATGAATATGTTAAAAAGTTTTGCTCATTTCTTCGTGTTTAAATTTAAAACAAACAAACTAGAGAGTTATAGCCTCTTTCACTCTTCGCTTCCAAAGTCCCTTAGATAAAGAGATCAAACACTTGCCAAAGCATATCGATACTGGAAATTCCTTTAGAAAATCCGCGCTCAATATCTGTGAGTGTTCCAACTTATACATATATACATATTATTATTATTGCCATATATTTTTATTTTTTCTCACACCTAGCATATATATTATTATTATTATATACATATTATTACATATATATATTATTATATTATTATATACATATTATTAATACATATTACATACATATTACATACATACATATATATAATTATATTTACGATTCATATATATATATATTATAAGTTATATATATATATATATATATATATATATATATATATATATATATATAATATATATATATATATATATATATA
>JABUQX010055782.1:7500-15526 GCA_015478945.1 Trachelipus rathkii
TCCAAACTTGACCTATCCCTTCAACAACGTTTCTCTTAATTAGGTTTAAACTTTTGCGAGGGCAGAATTCTGTAAGTAATTAACACAGAAGCGAGCATAAACGAAATTTTTGTTATTACTTCGATCATGGGCACAACTCATCCATATATTTTAACACCTAATAATGGTGTTTATGTATGTTATATTTTTGTATAGGTGAGGAAATTGGTTTCGTGAAACATCAATCTATTCATTTTTACTATTATTTAAAATATATTAAATAATATTTATATTTGGAATATAAAGATATGTTTTCGTATGTTTATATGTATAGTAAAATAGATATATATGTATTATAAATATATAAGTATACATAAGTATAATATAAAATAGCATAAAATTTAAAGGATAAATAATTGATCATAAAATTAATAATAAATTAGTATTTATAATATATTAAAATAATATATAAATAATATCAATAATTATATATAATATATAATTAATCCTCCCTCAAAAATTTATAAGAGAAATTTTGAGAAAAAAATCAATTTCTCATCATTTGCACCTTACCAATATAAAATACACTATTGAAAATATATTAAACAAAATATATACTTATTTTGTATATCAAAAAAAAAAAAAAATTAGGCCTCAATGGGATCGCCCCTCGAAACAACTTTCCCCTTGACTTTTATGTGTTGAAATAGAGAAAAATTCAAGGAAAATAATATTTTAACCCTTCTTTTCATGAGCTACGTTGAACAAAACGTGATCTATTAGGTGAATATAAAATTGTGTTTGATGATATACATAAAATTTTAGATAACGATGGTAATACTCATTAAAGTTTTAAATACGGTAAATTAAAATTTTTACATATGGAATGCATCAAAATCAGTAGTTAAAAATTCTATATTAATTTCAAGCATTGAAAAAAAACTTGAAATAAATAGATAACTAAATCACAAGGAATCAATATAGGCAATACAAATTTAGGTGTAATGGATTACAATTTTATATTCATCTCAACATGACTTGTTGGCAATAAAAGCATAGGTCGACATTGGAGGTGAAGTTTGGGAAGGGTCACATGCTTAGAAGGAGGGGTGAGCACCTACAGGGATGTGTCTGGCACTTATTATCTTAGATACTTTATGCTCTGCTTTCACATTGTAATCCTTTGTAAAATAAGTTGGTTGAATTTATCTATTGTGTAATATATAAAATATAATTAAAATTCAATTACGCCGCCATATTGTTTATTTATATTTTTTTTAATTTTTAGTATAATTTCTTTTTTTTTTATTAAAATGTCTCGATTATATTCTCCTGGGCGTGGTGAAAAAGATAAAGAGAATTGGAATGCCGTGATTGGTTTTTAGATAAATAAATTTTATAACTCCTGTGCAACACTCCGGGAATTATGTTGCCAAAGTTAAACCCTTGAGCACCCTATATGAAAAGATTTAAATTATAATGAAATATGGTGATGCAATAAATTTGTCCGCGAGTTTTATTGTTATAATATATCATAAAATTTCAATTATTATTAACTTACTATAAGATACTCTCACCAAGGGATTTATGCTACTTATAATATATAATACAAATATTTTACATTTATCTGTAACTCACAAACATAATCATACTATTATATTATATACTTCTATACATAATTATTTGGAAAAATATTTATGAATGATTTTGGTACTACAAATATTTCTGTACATAATTGCCTATATATATACCGGTATATGTCAACATTCTATGCAAACATAACTATATTTTTCATGTAATAAGATTCAGTACTGCTAATATATATAGAATAATCATTATATTATTATATGATATATAATTATATATATATAGTTATATACTATTGTAATAAATATATATATATTATCAGAGGCGACTCCTGGCACCCGTGCTACTCGTGCTCAGCAGAAGTTGACATTTAGAATTTCTATTTTTGTAATTTTATAAATTTATCTGTTAGGTATATTAAATTTTTTTAACGTGGTTTATGTTATTGAATATTATTGGAACATAACAAATATACGAAAGATTCGCACAAATTAAAAACATGAAATATTTTTAATATATTGTTATTATAACGGCTTTTAATATTTAAAAATGGCGCATTTAATAACGTTACTTAAAATACTGTGACGTAGGTTGTCTGAATTCTGGAATTTGCAGAAGCAAAATCTGTATCTATATAGTGTCTCTTCTTCCTCATTAACTAGTCCATTCGTGCAAATTTTTTGTCTATTTTCGAAATTATAATGAACAATATTTTAATTAAATCCTTAAGTTGTATTTTACTTTCTTTTTTTTCAAGAGAGATCATATGACACGTACTTATTATTAATTATTAAAATATAAATATTATTAGTTAACACATGAACATCTCCAAGGACACAGCCTTTTTGTCGAGATTACATAAGACTTTTCAGATCATTCAAAATACATTTTCATACATGTGCTATACAGCCCAGATATTCATATGTTCTATATTATATAAATATAATTTCTAGGGTCGATGCGTTGAGTTTTTGCGTATTTCTAGGCGCTATTTTTATTTTATATATATATAATAATTTATTATATTTATATATATATATATTATATTATATATATATATATATATATAGAGAGAGGAGAGGATAAGAGACGAGTAGTAAAAAGTTACTGGAGTCGCCCACTGATATATTATATATATATATATATATATATTATATATATATATAATATAATTAATATATATATATATATATAATATATATATATTATATATATTATTATTATACTATATAGTATATATTTATATATATGACTCACTTGATCCAGATAATACACTCGCAGGGAGTGTCGTGGGCTAACTTCTTTTGGCGTAACCCAATATCATTCACTCTGCGTAAACCCCGGGGTACGTGTTACCCCATTTGGGAGCCATGATCTAGACTATCCGGAATCCCCTTCTCTATAAGAAAACATAGACCGGACATTATTATAAAATATATAACGAAATGTCCGATTTACGTTAACATTTTTTTTGGCTTGGATAGAAAAAAGAAAAGAGATGCGATCTAATTATAACTTACGTTTCTTTTTATTTTAAATATATAATAATATCTAATAAAAATACTAAGTAATAATAAATAATATAATGAAATAATACTAATAAATAATTAATAATAATAATAATAATAATAATAATATAATTTATAAAATATATAATATAATAATTTAATAATAATAATAATATAATAATAAAATAATAATATAATTTTCGTTCCTGCTGGCATTCGCCCCTGCTCTTTCGGCCGCTGTCTGGTTTTTCCCTCTGTTGGTCGGTTCGTTCGGGTCGCGTCGTTTCTCTGTTTCGGTATGCGGTGGGTTATTGTGCGGAGGGTCTGGGGCGTGTTGCGTCTGTTGTGGTTTTGTGCGGGGTCGGCTGGTGGGGCGGAGGCGAGCGTGTGCACGTCCTCGAGCTCCCCGTCTTAATAAATATCTGCTATAGATAGAGACTGTACACTCATTATAATAATACTAATAATATAATAATAATACTAATATCATAATATAATAATAATCTTATTTTCAGAAAAAAATTATTAAGGACTCATTATAATAAACGAAGTTTAAGCTTTAAATATTGTATAAGCCAATATCTTTCGCCTCAGGGTAGTACTTCAGTGCATGATCACGGTTAGCTAACAAATTAATATGTGAATTTACAAATAAGATGTGATCTTAAGCAAATATACATAGGGTTTTGAAGTAGAATATGAGATAAGCATCGTAGTGTGATATTAGTTAGATAATGAGGTGTGTAGTGCTATGAAAAAATAATTTCAAAAATGAAAAAATCAAAAAAATCATAAACCCTTGGCATTTGTTGCAAATATTCATTATGATCATGTCATGGAATATAGGTGTAACAACTAATCTGCAAAACCCTTAATATTAAACACATTCAAAGCCCATTCAATCTCATTTTATTCAAATTTCACATTGATATCTGGGTTAAGTTTTTTAAACAAAGAGATTCTGGCTATAACGTTAAAAAGAGATTCTGCTATATCGAAGATAGTTGAAATTACCGACCTTGAATAAGATTTTAAAACAACTAGCAATTTTCAACTGTAGGGGGATTTTTGTTTCGTTGTGTAATGCTCTTGGGTCGTCCCCTATTTTAAACTGGGTTTTATACTGTTGCATATCGGGCTCTTAAGTGTTAGTTGTGTTACTTTGTATCCCACATAAGACAATTACATCCTCTTCTTGCAATTAAATTGAATACACAAATAATTCTGTAATCCTCTCCGAAACAATGACTACGTGTCACAATATGAGGTCCACTTCGCCTTTGGTTTGTGTTAGCTTCCTAAATTTACACTTTTTTCTGACTTACAACTGTTCTTGACAATTATGTTTTAAAAACTATTGGTTTGTCTGGAAAAGTTTTGTCAACATTTTCTACTTGATTTAAAGTAAAAACCAAGCTTGATTTTAAAATTCAGTAAGAGTAAATTTTTATTTGATGTTAATGTTATTTTATAGTTCTTTTAATGAACTTTACCATAATTTTAAATTGGAGGGGTAACCATTATACTAACTAAGTTTTTATTTGTTATTTTATTATTATTGTAAAACTGCAATTATAATAGTTTAGTTAAAAAAAAACAACTCGTTTCACAGGCCTTGAAGTATACAAGCGAAATATTGGTACAACATTAAAGATTTTAATCTTCTTTTTAATTTAAAATAGCCTTAATAAATTTTCTTCTGAAAATAATGATTTTTAGAAGAAAGAAAAAAAAACACCTGAATTTAATACAATAATAACTAATAATGTAAAAATAATATATAATAATTAATAATAATAATATAATATATATAATTAATAATAATAAAATAATTAATAATCATCTAATAATAATATAATAATGACCACAATATTAATATATCTAATCATCCTTTTCGAAAATAAAAAAGATAATGATAATAAATATAATATAATAATATATAATTTAATATAATATATAATAATAATATAATAATAATAATATAATACAAAAGCATATAATTAAATAATAATATAATAAAAAATAAAAGCATAATAATAATAATAATATATAATAATATAATAATATAATAATATATATAATAATAATAATAATAATAATAATAATAATAATAATAATAATAATAATAATAATAATAATAATAATAATAATAATAATAATAATAATAATAATAATATTAATAATAATAATAATGAATTTGGCTTATTACTATCAAAAGCCTCTTTCTTTATTGCAAAAACTGAGGTCGTTCAGCACGTCTATTTCTTCCTCATTTTAAATGCATTTATTTTGAGGCTCTTTATCGTCTGCCTCATTCTCCTCCCCGGTTTTTCTCGAACATTTAACCTTTTTAAGAAGGCGCAAAGTTGTTGAGAATTTTTTCACCTTTTTTTTCTATTTTTTTTTTTTTTTCTTTTTTTTTTTCGAATTATTTTACTACAAATAATCAGGTTTTTTGTACAGTTTTAATCTCCTTCACTCTCTCCTCTCGCTCTCTCTCCTGCTATCTCTTCGTCATCTCTCATTCTCCTCTCTCTCCCATCTCTCTCATTCTCTCTCCTCTCTCTCCTTCTTACTAATTTATACTGAATTATTATGAGAGCTTTATGGCAAGCATTTCTGCACTTGAAAGATTTTATTGATTTAAGAATAAGGAAGCGTCAATTTTCGCTCTGCACAACAAGAGAATATCAAAAATTTGGAACCGACGCTGGCGAAGCCAAGAGGAACAACTAGCTTAACAAATGGTTTCTCCAGTTCAATTCAAATACTGTGAATAATTTATTTTATACAAATGAAATAATAAGATGATAGATAGATAGATAGAATAGGTAGATAGATGTAGATGATAGATAGATAGATAGTATAGATAGATATGATAGATAGATTAGATAGATAGATATTAGATAGATTAGATATTAAACCCTGACTGAAAGAAAGATAGATAGGATAGATAGGATAGATTTAATAGATAGAACACAGCATAGATGCTAGATAGATATAGATTAGATAGATTAGATAGATATAGATAGATAGAGATAGATATGAAATAGTCAGATAAAAAACAAAAAGAAAATCAAAGGAAAAACATTCCTGTTAAATTCCCAATGTATGGACGTACATTATTAGCTTTTTGCTGTTTCGTTCAACGTGTTTATTTTTGATGAAAAAGATACCATATATATAATCTATATAATAAATATATTATATACTATATATATCAGTTATATATATCATATTATATATTATATATATATATATATATATATTATATATATTATATATATATATAATATATTAATATAGAAAAGAGAGAGAGAGGAGAGAGAATTTTCATTTTTCTTTAAGAAAAAATCTAAAAATGAACTTTCACAAATTGGGAAAGAAAGTTTTTAAAAGGTACTTTAATCGTACATTTATTTCAAAAAACTGTAATCTTTTATTTTTAGTGCTTTGCAAACTTTTATTTATTAATGCATTCTAATGTTAAGTATTTCTTCATCCATATAAATATATATTTATATTTATATATATAATATTATATATTATAATATTATTTCATTATATATATATATATATATATAATATATATATATATTAATATTTATTATTATTATATATTAATATATATTATATATATATTAATATTTATATATTATATATTTATATATTTATATATATATTTCATTTATATATATTATATATATAATATATATATTATTATACTATATATAAATTTATATATATATATATATCCAACGGTAAATATATTATATATATATTATCTAGTATATATTTAATATTATAATAAATATATTTATATTTATATATATAATATATATATATATAATATATATATATATATATATATTATATTATATTAGTTCGGTTATACTATAAACGTGGTTGGAATTTAGCAGGGCACCACTTCTAGAGGGAAACTCTCCCTCTGTGGCTAAATTGCGTCTTAAACAAGTTCAAAAAAAGAAAAGTTCGTTAAATTACCTTTTAAATTCTTATGACATTTTGCAATGTTCTCAAACTCTGTAAAGGTTTATGTATTCAACGCTTTAATCTTGAATTTATCCTCTCTTTTTCCGTCAAGTAAGGATTACATGTGTTGGTCTGATGTATAAAAGATTTTCTTTTAACAATACTATTTTTGATATATTTAATTTAAGTAATAACAGTAATGGTAAATATTATTGAACGAACAAATTTTAATTTCAATTTCAAGATAATATATATTATATATATATATATTATATATTATTAGTATAATATATTAATTTATATTTTATGATATTATATAATATATTATATATCTCTGTATCATTTATTACAAAAAGATAAACAAAAAAATAATTTTTATCTATATATTTATATTTATATTTATGATATATATTATATATTATTATATTATATATACTATATATCTATATATATATATATATTATATATAATTATATATATATATATATATATATATGTATATATTCTATCTCTAGCTTCGTCTCACTCAGACGTTAGTGACTACATTTGTAGCTTGGATTACTATACAGGATAAGTTCCTTCGGCATCACTGATAGGCTATAACAAGCCAAGCTTTATAGTGTCAGTAGCCCGTGGAACCCTAAGGACCTTTTTTGATAAGTTTTCATTGACAGGAAGTAAGACCTTCCTGGGGGGAATTAATATTATAAATATATTATATATTTATCATATATATATTATATATATATACTTGTCTATATCTAATAAAATTGCGTTCTTTAATAGAGAGCAAGAAAATATTATGCGTGATCAAATTTTTAAATTATTAATTTTTATTTAGTAACCCGGATAAGTAAAATAAGGACAATAAAAAGAAAGTCACATTTACCAAAGTGGAAATAAAAAAAAGTTCATTTTGATGATCGATTCTCCATTGATTGTTTGGATGCTATGATTAG